>JAADXK010000550.1:0-20454 GCA_023337805.1 Globisporangium barbulae
GCGCGTGCGGCAACCACAACTCGGCCGCCCACCACACGTTTCTGCAGCGCTGCATCGTCCACCTGCCCGAGATGCTGTTCTCGATTAGAGCAGCAGCAGCCAACAGCAGAAGTCAGTGTTGATGGTGAAGACGCCGCCGCTCGCCAGCTCGAGACACTGCAGACGTTAGTGGCGCGGCCAGGCGTGGGGCGCCAAGAACGGCGACCTCATGGGCGTCACCAGCTCACCGGGCAAGATCCTTGAGTTCGCCAACGACGAGGAGCACCAGATCCTCTATTCGTTATGCAGATCGTGTCGCTGGCCGTCGTGCCGCGTGAGGAGTCGACGTTCGTGAACTTCGTGGCCGTGGCGTCCAATGCCATCCGCTTCTACCTCACAGTCTATTCGCATCACACGTCACGGTCGGGAACGCGATCCCGCACGCCAAGCGCCCAGCAGACTCGAGATCGGATACATTCGCCTGCCGCCGCCGGCCATCTTGGACGCGCCGCCGTACCACAGCAAGGAGGGCGTGCAGCCTGGGTACGCACCGGGCAAGTCGCTGTCGTCGGTGCACGTGGCGTTCCACCGCAAGGGAGTGTTTTGGCGATGAACGGCCACAAGGACCAGCAGGACCAGCTCGTGGGCATCGCACACGACCCGATCACGACGTCCATCCCGACGCAGACAACGTCGCGCAAGCCGAGGTTCCGTGAGTCTGTCTCGCTCGACTTGTGAATCGGCAAGGCCGTGGAGATCAAGGAGCTCAACCTGCAGGACGCCAGTAACAGCAGCAGTGGCTCAGAGGCCTCGTTCTCTTCTTCGCGTGGCAGCGGCGGCAAGTGCTCGTTTGACAAGATGTCGATCGACGATCTTCGAGGAGTTAGAGCAACGCGCGAGTGTGCGCTGCTTGTGTTCCATCTCGTACTTCGAGATTAACAACGAGAACTACCTGCACGACCGGTGAGCGTGCCTTTAGCCCGAGAGCTCGTGGCTCTAGACCCATGCTGGGCTCCTTAGGTTGGCTAGCTCTAACAAACTCTCGCTCTCTCTAACTGTACTTACGTATCTCGCACACGGACCGGCCGATCGAGGAGTGGACCAAGGTGCTGCTCATGGACGACGACGAGGGCGAGATGCACTTTCGCAACCTCAGGTACGTATGCTCGCTCGCTTATGCCCTGTACATGCTTATCGCCTAGAAGCTTTGATCTAACATTGTTGTCGGTTGATGATGTGAATTAGCGTGCACGAGGTCGTATTGGAGGAAGAGGCGCTGAGTCTTCTCTTCCTCGGCAAAATGAACCGCGTGACGAGCGACACGTCCGTGAACCAGGCCTAGTCGCGCTCGCACTCGATCTTCACGGTCATGGTTGAGGCACGGCCCTTGAACTCGGACCTGATCGCGACCTCGAAGCCTCACCTCGTGGACCTCGCGGGCTCAGAGCATGTACTAGAGAGTGGATCTTCTGCTTCGCGCAACGAGTGCAGTCCGTGACACACGGAAACTCGGATGTACCCACAATGCCTTTTTGGCTCAGATCAACAATAGCACACGCTGATTACCTAATCATTCGGACCAACGATGGAACGCTTCTGTTTTTATTGCTGTATGAGTCTGTATTTTATTATTCACTTTAAGAAGGATGTTTACGACTACAGAGGGCTCGAGGAGGAAGTGGACAAGAAAGTAGAATGAAGCGCCTTTGCGTACATTAATCAAGCTGAACTCATTATTAAAGAATCGCTTTTGTCCGACCTTTATACGTTTTACAAACAATGAACTAAGAAATAGATTTCTGATAGTGGACAGCAGTGGACGCATCATCCGCTGGTTAAATTTCAGTACCTCATGGATTCAACCAATCATGTGCACTCTAATTCTGTATTTTACGAGCTGGCTGTGAGGAGGAGCCAATTTCGACATCTGGCTCTCGCTTGAAGCACAAACAACAACAGGACCCGCCCCCTCTTTCGGAGTCGAAATTCCAAAACAAAAAGCGCGCGGGCAAAGGGATCAGAAGGAAAGCGCCGCCACCAGCGTATGCTCCGTGGCGACCAGCAGCAGCAGCAGCAGCGGCAGACGCAGCAATAGAGAGAGTGAGCGAGTGCGTGCGTGTGGTAGATTCACACACACACGTACACACGCGCTCTTCTCCGTCTTAATATACGAGAGAGGCGGTAGAGAAGGCGGCTCGTGCTGGAATCCGAGATTCGACACACACGCCCCAAGCAGACACGAGAGAGAGAAACAAGTGAGAGTGAAGGTATTGGTCCATGATGACGGATGCAGAGGTGACAGGCATCAAGGAACAGGAGCGACGCATAGAGGAAGAGGCAGACGAGCAGGTGACCGTGATGGAGGAGACCACGACGACGACGATGACGATCACAACCACGGTGTTGCCAGTCTCACCAGTGATTGTCGTGAAGCGACTGGAGACCGCCACGACGACAGCAACGACGACAGATGCCGTAGCGCAGGACGAAAAGGAAAGTAACGGAGATGCTGCTGGCGAGAAGCAGGAGAGCGACGCGCTCGAGACTGCGGACGACTCGGTAGTACCTCCTCCGCCACCTCCGTTTGAGGAGGAAGAGATCGATGGCAGCAGTGTTATAGATATGCGGCTCAACGGATTCGTGTCGGTGTCTGCGCCGAGCACGATGACGCCGCTGGAGAGCGCGCTAACCGCGTCGCCCAACCTGTCGACCAAGTCAGATCAGTCGTCGACGTCGTACGACAGCGCACCGTACATCACCGCGATTGAGCGCTCAATCAGCGGTCTGCCAGGCGTGACGACCGAGCGCCAAGAATACAGCGAGTCAGGAGCAGCAGCGTCAAAAGCAGCTCCAGCGCCACGCAGCACTCCAGTGCTCGAGCGCGCCCACACGTCCAGCGAACTGCTCAATGTGCGCGCGCGCGAGATCCAGTCTGCACGAAACGCGAACGATAAAGGCTTTTCGGCGGCGACGTCGCCGACTACTTCGTCGACCGCGCCGTCGTTTGAGATCGAGACCGTGACGTTGCCTGCGAAGGGCATCAAGGAGACCGAGATCGACAAGGCGATGCACACGATGTTCGCCATTGAAGTGCGCCTGCAGGGAGGTCTGCAATGGATCATCCACAAGCGGTACTCGGACTTCCGCGAGCTCCACGACCGCCTTAAGCGCACGAACTCACCCGTGAAGAACCTGTACTTCCCAAAGCGCCACGTGTTCCGCAACCGCAACCAGAGCGTGATCGAGCAGCGCCGCAGCGAGTTGGAGAAGTACATCAACGAGGTGCTGGAGATTCGCCCGCTGATTCGAGTCCCGCTGTTCAACTTCTTGGAAGTGTATGCGCACATGGAGTCATACGAGCGCAAGCTGCAGCGCCACAAGAAGGAGCTCGAATCGGAGCGCATGAAGAACCTACTGAACCCGGACGACCTGGAGGATTTCACGTCCGCGTTCAAGCGCCTTTGCTCGTCCAAGTACTTGTACCACGGCAATGCGAAGGATGAACCAGAGAGTAGCACTGCGAGCTCCACGACGGGACCGACGAAGCCGAGCTCCTCGCCGTCGTCTCCTACAAAAGACGCGGTGGCATCGTCTTCGTCCTCGTCTTCGCCAGTGTCAGCGGCGTCAAAGTCAACTGACGAGCCAGGAAGCAGTGGCAGCGGCAACACGATCCTGCACACTGCGGGGTCGCAGATCTCGATTAGCCGTGCATCGTTCCGTCGCGATATCCTCGGCGTGTTCCCAGAGATGCCATCCAGCTTTGCGATGCGGTTCATGAAGGCGGTGTCGGATCGACAAGGCGCGGACATCAACATGGACGAGTTTCTTCGTGCAGTCGCCATCCTGCGCTGTGGTGCCATGGAGGACCGCCTCATGTTCGTGTTTAACATGTGCGATCTTGACCACGCCGGCAAAGTGCAGAGCACGGGTTTGAGCAACTTCCTCGTGTCGCTCCACGGCCGTCAAGTTCTGGAACGAACAGAATACCGCCGTTTGCTGAGCGATGGCTTTGATCAAGGCCGCGCACGTATGAGCATGGAAGAGTTCGCGAAGGTCGTGCCTAAGCTCGATGCGTGCAGCATCCTGGTGGACTGGATGGAGCCATTCGTCGACATTCTGTGCGAGACTGCGGATCCTCAACTTTTGGAGTCTCAAGAAGAGTTCAACCCTGTCGTTCAGCAGAAGATCCTCGCAAACGAGACGCGCTTCAGCATTAAGGAAGTGTCGATCCTTCAGGATGCGTTCAACAACTACCGCTCTTCTGCTGGTGGCGATGCAGTTGATCTGGATACGCTCTCCGGTGATTTCCCTCTTGAGATGTCGGAAGAGCGGTTTGTTCGTGTGTTCTCGAGCTTCGGATCCCGCGCTGATGGATCGGACATCGATATCTTCAGCTTCGTGAATGCGCTCGCAATCGCTTGCCGTGGGACCCCCGAGGAGAAGGCCAAGTTTGCGTTCACACTGTTCGCGACGCTGTCTTGTGACAAGCTGATGAGCCGCGACGATCTGTACGGCATGCTGCGTCTTGATCTGGCTCAGAACTCTGACCTCGAGGATCTCGTCGTGTCTTTCATCGAGGAGAACGTGAAGGTGCGAAGCAACAGCAAGAGTTTGACTACGTCCGGGTCGCTGGCAGAAGTCCTCGAAGGACGAACCCCATCGGTGTCCGGCTCGGAGCTCGGCATTTTCGTCGACCATCTGATGAAAACGTTTGGACAGGAGCGCGTCATCTCTGAATCCGAGGAGCCTGGCGCGGATGAGACGCCCGTTCTGTCGCTGACGTTGGAGGAGTTTGCTGCGTGCGCCAAAAAGGAGAACTACGAGATGGGCACGCTGCGAATTATGCGTGAAGTCGCGTTCATCGACTTGGGACTCATTCCGGCCGACAAGGAGGAAGAGCTCCTTGTCGCAAAGGGCTGCTACAAGGCGTACGAGCCAGCAGCGTTGGTGGAAGACGACCAGTGGTTCCTGTTGGAGGCAAAATGGTTCGACCACTGGTGCAAGTACATCAACTTGCAGTTGAATGACGCGCTACCTGTTGCGAGCTCGGGAACGACCAGTTCGAGCACGTTGACGACCAGTTCAAAGTCTGGAACGGCGTCTACGAATGGCAGCACTAGCAGCAGCAAGGAGCCACCAATCATGGACACTGACGGCAACTACCTCCGTCCAAAGTGTATCAACAATTACGTCTTGCTGACCTCGGATCGACGTGATCGCGTGCTCAAGTCTGCGGATGATATCAAGCTCGGGAAGCACTTCGTGGTTATCAGTGAGCAGCTCTGGATGGCGTTGAAGCTTTGGTACGGTGGCGGACCTGAGATCCGACGAACCGTGGTTGTGCCGTCCAATGGTGTTCCTGTCTTGGACATCTGGGAGGATGCCTTGAAGAAGAAAAAGGTTGACTCCGATGATGACGACACCTCACCGTCGGACGACGAGAAGCGCAACAAGAAGCAGACGCTCGCTCTGCCTCGCCGCATGCGATCAGGCGGATGCGTTGGGCTCTCGAACCTCGGAAACACGTGCTACATGAACTCTGCACTGCAGTGTCTCTCGAACACGCAACTCTTGGCAGAGTACTTCCTGTCCGGCATGTACTTGGACGACATCAATCGAACCAGTACGCTGGGCTTACAAGGGAAACTCGCTGAGGTGTTCGGCAAGCTGGCAGAAGACATGTGGTGCGCTAAGCAGAAGTCGATCTCGCCTCGCAACTTCAAGAAGACCATTGGTAAGTTCAACGAAGCCTTCCGTGGAAGCGAGCAGCAGGATTCCCAAGAGCTGCTGGCATTTTTGCTGAGTGGGCTGAGTGAAGACTTGAACCGCATCACCGACAAGCCGTATATTGACCAGCCAGACAGTGATGGTCGCTACGACGCGGATCTCGCTGACGAGTGGTGGCGAAACCACCTTCGCCGAGAAGTGTCCATCATTGTTGCGCTCTTCACTGGCCAGTACAAGTCGCTCTTGACGTGCAGCGTCTGCGGCTTCAAGTCGGCGCGGTTCGAGCCGTTCACGTTCCTCCAAGTGCCGCTTCCAGAGCCAACGCACAACACTGTGACTGTGTTGCTGGTGCTGGCGAATGGCATGACGCCCATGAAAGTGTCGGTGCGACTGGCGATATCAGCAACGATCTTCGACCTCAAGCACGAGCTCATGAACCTGTGCCACGACGAATTCGACTTGCCCAATATCTCGGAAGCTGACATCAAGCTGTGTGAATACAGCGGCTCAATGATCCTGAGCTTCAAGGCCGACAACCGCCGGATTGGACAAATTCGCAGCATCGACCGGCTCATCGCGTTCCAGCTGGAAACGTTAGACACCGACACTGCTCAAGCCACGCGTCATCGCCGTCCGTCGTACATCCCAACGGGTCCAGGTGCTTCTCGCGCCGAAGAGATCGAAGCTGAGAAGAACCAAAAATTCTACGAGCAGCTGACCAAGGGCACCCTCGTAGAAGTGCGCACCCGAGCGCAATCCCACGATTTCGTGCCAGGAGTCGTGATCGAGTGTCCTCAGAACCCCACCGACTACAACGACGAGGAACCACTCATCCTTGTCCGTCTGCGCCGTGGTGATGATGAAATGAAGGTCGCCCTGAACCGCCTGCGACCTCGCCAAGCGAGACTGCTGTACGTGCCGCTGGTGTCGCGCAAGCTGAGCTACTCTCCGGTGTACTTCAAGAATCCGTTCCGCCCCATGCCGTTCGGAATTCCGAACCTCGCCCGCATTTGCCCAGAGCGCACTACGGGCTACGACTTGTACAAAATGGTTTGGGAGCGCGTGAAAGACTACGTGAAAGCCCCTGCTCCGAAGGTGTGGGATGAGAAGGAGCTCGCGAACACAAACGCGCTCGTGTCGAATCACATTGACGACATCTTCTCGGGACTCACTTCGTCGTCGGGCTTCTTGCTTCGCCGAGTTGAGAACAAGGGACTGACGGATGCCCGCTCGTCGTGGCTGACGAGAAGCTTCGGCCACACGATCCCATGCACGAACGAACTGCTGGACATTCTTGAAGAGGAGACGATCGCGATCGACTGGGACCTTCAGGTGTTCCAGGACCGCGTGCTCATTGATCGAATGAAGCACATCGAGTCCCACACGAGCGTGGCGAAGAACGAAGCTATCGACAAGGGCCCTGTGCCCCTCAAGCACTGCTTGGACGCGTTCACGTCGGAAGAGAAGATCAGCGAGGTATGGATCTTTTTCAAATGTTTTGCGTGTGATTGACCTGGAATGTCGTGCTAATGATGTGGGTTTGTTTTTTGTAGGGATACTGCTCGAGCTGCCGTACGCATGTGGAGATGACGAAGAAGCTGGAAATCTGGCGCCTGCCACCTGTGATGGTTGTACACCTCAAGCGATTCCAGTACACACAGACGTATCGACGAAAGCTGGCGTCGCTGGTAGAGTTTCCGATCGAAGGACTCGATCTATCGTGCTGCGTGGCTCCTCATGAAGAGTTCCCTGAGAAGTACCCAATGAAGAAACCAAAGGAAGAGCCGACAAAGGCTGGTGAAGCCCCAGCTAAGAGCAGCGAGAGTGAGGGCGAGTACGGGGATGCGACTGTCGCTTCGACTGCCACAGCTTCCACCAAGACGGACGCTGCGAAGCCGACTGTCACATTTGCGAAATCGGCGAGCATGCCGGCCTCATCCAAGCCCAACCACAACGTGATCAACCGCGTGCGACGTGGTTACACCAACACCAACCTCGACCAGTCCCGCTGCCTTGAGACGAACTACGACCTCTACGGCGTCGTGAACCACCAAGGTGCGCTTGGTGGCGGTCACTACACGGCGTACGCCAAGAACTTCGTGGACGACCAGTGGTATTATTACGACGACGAGCGGGTGCGCGTCGTGGAAGAGACTCGCGTCGTGAGCCCATCGGCGTACTTGCTGTTCTATCTGCGCTCTGACATGAAGGGCGTGCTCGTGAAGGACATGTATCCGCAGAACAAGAAGGGCAAGATCACGGACGAAGACATCGATCGGTTCGTGGACGAGGGCGACGAGCGACGCTGCTCGATCATGTAAAGAAAACAAACAAATGTCCACAAAGGAGAAGAACCAAAGAAGGAAAACTACACAAGTCAAGATCTGTTGCTGCGTTGAAGATATCGGGTATTTGCTGCTTCAAGATATGTGTGCTCGGCAATGTTTATGGGATTCATCCGTTTGTGTGTTGCTGTAGAAAATGAACACGACACCAATACATTAGACTTGAAGATTCCAGGTGATGATGAAGAGCCCAGTGTACTTTCAAGACTTCCATACGAACTTGCTGAGATGACGATGTGATCGTGGCTCACCACTCACTCGCACGGCGCGTACGAGCCGACAATCTCCTTGAGCTGCAGCTTCTTGACGCATGGGACGATCGCCTCCTGCTGCGGACAGCGGAACTTGGCGTAGAGCTTGAGGCTGAGGCTGTCGAAGACGAACTCGCCGAGGAAGAACTGCGGCAAAAGGCCGTCGTGAAGACTCGCACCGATGACCGCCGCGTAAAAGTGCATGGTACGCAGGTTCGCGCTGTTGAGGCCGTCCGAGGAGATGAGGAAGCGGTTGCGGTGCAGGTGGCGCGCGAGGTCCTGCGGCGACGGGATCTTGGACACGCGGCAAGTGAACGAGCCGCCGTCGGGCAGCGCGCCCCAGAGCCGCAGGAACTCGTCCGGCGTCAGCAGCAGCTCGTTCGCTTGATTCGAATCCATTGCTGCATCTGGTAGTAGGTTTTCGCCTCTCTTGATGGCTAATGGCGTGGTGTGTGATGGAGAGTAGCCTCTCGCTGACAGACGGGCAGATCCATTCCCAATACCACCAGCGCGAGGCGAATGTACAGATGTGACGACGATCTCCGAGTCGGACGTTGGCGGTGACCCAGGTACAACCACCACTGCTGGTGAAGATGCTGATGACACGAACCCATTCTCGCTCGACTGCCGAAGCGTAGAGGACGATCCTCCTGACCCAGGGTACTCAGCAGCGTCACGTGGGGATTGCACGGCGAGCAACGCTGAGCTGCTCGGGAACTTACGCATCGACGACGACTTGGCAGTTGTTTTCTGCATGGATACGATTTCCCAGACTGACTCGCCCGTAACCGAGTGCACGAGGAACGAGCGGCCCGACGCCTCGTGCCAGTGACGCACCCAGACGCCACTATCGCTGCTCTCACTTACCCGACTTGAGTTGATTGAGTTGGCTCGTAGTTGTCCACCACCACCTCCGCTACTCAACGCTGATCCACCACCACTACCAGAGTAAACCTTGTCGGCGTTGATGATCGGCAGCGAGTTCTCGATCCGGAGCAGTGGCTTCCGACTCGAATCCCTCTTTCTAAGGCGCTGGTTCATCTTCTTCTGTTGGTGACGCTGACGCCGCTGTCGTCGTCGTCGGATGCGAGAGTCGGTCGTCGAGTACCCCCCACCCGACGACGATCTGCTACCGGACGACCACGACGACGAGTAGGACGAGTTCTCGCCTGAAGATGACGAGCCACCCGACGATGAACTATCGCGACTATCATCGTCAGACGACGATACGTCTTCGTCTTCTTTGTCGTCCTCATCTTCCCACTCGAGCTGGTTGGGGTAGTACGGATCCACGTCCACTGTGCCGCGCTTGTGGTGCGCATGGAGCACGACGCCGCACTTGGCGACGACCATGAGCAGCAGCGGCGTCCAGAAGTCGAGCACGAGCACAATGAGCGCCGTGATGATGAGCACGGCTGTGAGGCCACTGCCGGCAAAGAACTGGCCGCTGTGGAAGGCCGCGTAGAAGACCAGCAGGAAGTAGACGCCGACGACGGCGTCGAGCGCCTTGGCGCGCTGCACGCGCTGCAGCCAGCGTTTGTTGTACTTGAGCACGATGTCACAGCCGCCGTCGTCGTCGTACTCGGCGAGTTTGTGGCATCCAAAGAGCTTGAGGCAGCCGTTATAGTTCATGTGCTGCGTGGCCACAACGTAGCTCGCAAGCGTCGTCGCGGACCGGAAGAGCATCATGAGATGCAGCGGCGCACCGAAGGTCATGGAGCGGAACTGCACGCGACCAGTGTAGAACATGGCCGAGAGGATGCCGAGCACGAAGAGCGCAAGCCCACAAAGCCCGTGGATCCAGATGAGCGCGAGTGTGCGCATGAGCACCTCGAAGCTCAGGTGCGAGCTGCATGGCAGCGTCTTGCGTGGGAAGAAGAACTTGATGTGGTGCCACACGGGGTAGTGCGGCCGCGTCGATGGTGCCTGTGGCGTGACCTCAATGGACGGCTCAGCTGGTGATTGTGCCAGTGGTGGCGGCTCAGGTCCCAGGTCAAAGTACGTGGAGAAGACGAGCCAGACCTTGACGAGCGTGCAGATTCCGAGACTCATGTGCATAAAGTTGTCGTACTTGATTTGGAAGAAGCCGTTGAAGCTCGCTTCTTGCGGTCGCAGGAGCCACGCAAAATCGATAAGGATCGCGAGGCAGAGCCCTGAGACAACCATGCGGTGGTCAAAGCGCGACGCCGAGGTCATGAACACGCCGATGCCGATCGGTACGTTGTAGCGCGGCGCCGGGGTGGCACTCTCGGAGAGCATCCCAGCAAGGATGAGCAGAAAAGCGCTCTTTTGCTGGAAGCTCAGGTGGTGATAGATTTGCCGCACGCTGCGCAGCGAGTGCCGAGCGCTCTGAGCGCTTCGTGACGCGAAGAACTGGAGCTTCCCGTGCACGCTGCGAGGCGCCACTGCTGATGTTGCTGTTTGCGGTCGCTTCCGGTGGCTGTGGTGGTGGCTATGATGGTCATCAGTGGACGCTAAGGCATTGTCCTCGCCATCATTATCATCTGTGGGTGGTGAGAGGTACTTCTTGGCAGACGGTGGTACTTTGACGCGCCGATGTACCTCCTGATCTGCGTCCCCGCTGTGATCATCACGGAAGTCTGCGTACGCGCGCTCCTGTGCGACGGGAAGCTCTTTGTGCGCATCGCTTGGCTCAGGGAAGACGAGATTCCGCGGTGTCGTTGCTCGTGGCGTCGCTTTCTTTTTGAGCTTGAGGAGATCTTGCTGCTGCTGACGATGCGGATGGAAGTGGAAAATGCTGCCGTTAACACTGTCAGCTACGGGTGCCTGCACTGCATTGCCCACTGCTGTTGGTACGCTACGGCTTAATGCCAATGGTGCGACTTGCGCTGCTGCTGGCAGTGAGGACGCGGACGCGCCGGCGTCGTGGAGAACGTCATCTTCCCGCTCGCCGTCCATCGGAGCGCACGGACGTCGTGGACGCGTTTGCTCTCGCGTGTGCTGCCAGTAAGTTGCTGTTGCGCCACGCGAGTGAGGTGCGCAACCGCTCAGCCCTATTTAAAGCGCACACGTCACACACCGCGTGCGGTGCACGAAAGTGGTGGGTGGCCTGCATTTAGTCACGACGGGGCGGTTTCTTCGTTTTTTTGACTGGCGTCGTTTCGTGCTCCTATTTCTAAATGTGAAAAATGAAAACCGGTCGCACTCGTCATGCAGCAAAGCGCTTTATATCTTAGTCTTTGTATGCAAAATGACGTATTGACACTGGACTTTCTGTAGATTTTGAAAAGAGGAAAGCTGACCGGTCTATTTCTCAGCATTTGAAAATAGTGGCACTTTAGCAACCCACTTGGCAATTGCGCGCCAACACCAGGAACGGACACAAAGACGAAAATGGTGCGTGCGTGGCTGTTAATGCATGCGCTCTCTCTCGCTGTCTGTCTGTATAAGTGATCCACCACTGCTGCTACTGGTGCTAACTGCGTGTGTGCTTATGCTATCTACACTCGAATCACTCGGTTGCGCTGCTGTTGTTGCTGCAACGTTTGCGATGCGCAGGCTGCTGCTGTTGCGCGCGAGAACTTGCCGCCGCAGGTGATCCAGCGCGTGGCGCGCGAAATCCGGCGCCTCGTGATGTCGCCGCTCGACGGCATTCGGTACCTGCCACAAGAAGATGAACAGCTCACGGAGATCCACGTGGAGATCCGCGGGCCGGAGAACACGCCGTACGAGGGTGGCTTCTTCAAACTCAAGCTCGTGGTCTCGGACGGCTTCCCGCAGACGCCGCCGAAAGGGCTCTTTCTAACCAAGATCTTCCACCCGAACATCGCGACAAACGGCGAGATCTGCGTCAACACGCTCAAGCGGGACTGGTCCTCGGAGCTGGGCATCGCGCACGTGCTCCAGGTCATCCGCTGTCTGCTCATCGTGCCGTTCCCCGAGAGCTCGCTCAACGACGAGGCCGGGCGGCTCTTCATGGACAGCTACGAAGAGTACGCGCGTCGCGCGCGCATCTGGACCAACATTCATGCGCCCAAGCGGTCGGCGACGAAAGAAGACGAGGCTGGCGCCGACGCTAGCGGTGAGTGCAGTAGCAGACCAAGCAAAGCAAAGGACAAGGCGCAGGCGAAGGATACGGTGGTGAGCGAGACAGCTCCTGATGCTGATGGCGACAAGAGCGACACTCTTTCAGATGAAGTCCCGCCGGCAACGCCAGTGAAGCTGCGAGACGCAGGAGACAAAGCATCTATATCCGCTGGTGCAGCAGATGCGAATCAAACGATTTCGGCGCCGTCGTCGGCCAAGAAGCGCACGTCGAGCAACGCTGCGGACATCGCCGCGTCGCTCAAGAAGAAGAACACCAAGAAGAAAGGCATCAAGCGACTGTGACACCAGCACACGCGTACGTAGAGAGGTGGCATGCGTAGCAGTGCGACGGCAGCTGTCGTACATACTACTCTGCCATTCTTGCTCTTCGTCCCACGGCTTATACCCTCTTCCCACTCTAACCTTATGAAAAATGGCTGCGCTTCACTTGCACTGCCATTGTGAGCTAGTAACTTTGCATCTGCCTTTATTGATGCTCTATTGCTTTCTTCATGGTCTTGCGGCTGCTTGTCGAGGTGGTGGTGGTCGTGGGGTGAACGTGCTTGGCATTGATGGGCCGGCGGCAGTTGGTTGACCTCCGCTGCGTACTAAGCGCTCCATGGGCGGCATGATCGCATCGATCCGGCCTTTGCTTACCAACAGGTTGCTGTACTCGTGCATCTTGGTGCCATGCTGCTTCAGATCCCCAAGTTGCGCCTCGAGCTCCCGATGCGCCGCGAGGAGCTGTTTCTTCTCGACCGTGTCTCTGTCGCGCATTTGCTTCTTCTCGCTCGCGTACGCCTGGCGCACGCTATCACTGAAGCTCTCGATCTGGCTCAGCACCTCCGTGTACGCCTTCGGGTCGACGATGCGCCGTCGTCGCCCTCGCGGTAGACTCGTTTCGTGGAGCGCTTCCTGGTTTTTCAAGTCAAAGTGCTTCCCATTCGTCATGCGCAACTGCACTTTTAGGTGGCCCGCGTTCGCCTCCAGCTGATGGCGCTTAAGGAACGCGTCCACCAAAGGAGAGTTGCGCATCTGGTAAACGCAGCGCTCGCGTGTCTGAACGTGGGCGCGATGAGCACTACTGTTGCTGACAGTGGCAGCCAAGTGACCGTGTGGGAGCCGCGGCAGCTTCTCGTCCACGGCAGCATCCCGCACCTCCGGATCTAGCTCCTGGCGCGTGTCATCCAGGTCGTCCATCGCCAAGTCATTCGCTAGCGACGAGCTGTGGTGATTCTTGACCTCGAGCTTCGTGCGTTCGACGCGCTCGGCTCGTAGCATGCGGTTCCGCATTGCGGGGAAATCTGCCAGCGCTGCGATCCGCTTTGGGGACTCCTGGTCAACTGCGATCCAGTGCGACCAGCTGAGGTCTGCTGGCACGAAGCCCAGGATCCAGCAGTGGCACGTGTGTAGGATCTTGCGGCGAATCTCGCTGTTCATCACGTTCTTGCGCGACTTTGGGAAGGCCTCGTAGAGCGCCATGAAGAGTATCTGAGCAATGACGTCCGGGAGCATGTCGAAGAAGCCCGAGTCGCGACTCTGCGGCTGCATCTGCAGCCTAATGAACAGCGACGTGAAGCTGTCAGCAATGCGCTCATAGAAGCTCTGCTCCAGCTGCGGGTGCTTATTGCTCTGGAAGCAGTGGGCAGTTAGGTACCAGAACATGTCCTTCAGCAGCGCGTCGACCTCCGTTGAGCTCGCAAAGATCTCGCGGTACTGCTGCTTCTTCGTCTTGGAGCTGTAGTGAACGTGCTGCAGCACTTTGTCACACACGTGGCGGAGCTGCACCGAACGAGGCGTGTCCGTGATGTGGTTCTTGTTGAAGCGGACGGTCACATTCTCAGCCGCCTGAGTCGCGTTCTTCGCTCGCACGACAAGAATTGTCTTCTGCGCTGCTTTCTGGATCATGGAGCGAATGTTCTTGCTGCGCTGCTGCTTCTCGCCCATACTGTCGATGACGCGAAAGACTTCACCACCGCCACCCGCACCGCCCGTCACTTTCCCTTTAGCGGGGGAGACCCTACTCGCACGTTCACCTAGACGAACGTCGCTGCCACCATCTTTCGGGCTGACGCTGAGAGTGCTTGCGATGACATCTCGAAAACTCTTCTTTGCGGTAGACGACAATGACGAGTTATCGATCTCTGTGATGAACAACTTGGCGCCACAGCTCTCCTTCGACAACTCCTCTTCCTCCGCCGCCATCGCTAATGCTAGTGTGTCAATGACGAATGGATGCTGGTGGGATGGAGATACATGAAGCGCGATTGACTGCGCTGGGTGCTTGAAATAGTGTCGTGGCTCTGGACGACACCTACCTGTAGCAAAAATAACAAAAGTATCAGATTTCCAATTGAGGTGCACTCACTGCCATTGAGACAGCGATACACGTCTCTGCGGTTCTTTTCAATCAATGAGCTGGGCATGTGCACAAAATGCATGCGATGCTATTTGCCGTTTGGTTATGTGCCAAGGCGTAGCTGCTTCTCAAAGCCTGAGTCGACTTGCTTAAGCCGAGATAGACGAATGGTGCTGCTTCATCACATCCTGTTCAACCGTGAATTCACCAAAGAAGCGCGTTGTTCGCCGCAGATACGCTTCCAAAAGCACGTGGATGTCCCGCATCACTAGCTCCACGACCACCTCGTCCAAGAAGATTGCTAAGCGCACAAAGCAAACATCCAGCGTCAGTTGAAATGTGCAAGCGTTGCGTGAGAAGCTACGTAGTTGTGTGTGGAAGGCACCATACCCAGTTCCTTGAGCTTCTCCAACGCAGCTGGATCCACGTCCGCGGCGGTTTTTTGCTCGTTCACTTGCTGTTGCCCACCGTCAGCTCCTGCCGAAAGACCGATGAGGTTTTCTTCATTTCCAGCACAAGTAGAACCCACATTGTTAAACGCTTTCATGTTCATCCCCAGTTGCAACGAATTCATGACTCAACGTACCAATATTCCGCGTCGAGTTGAAAAACACAGAAAGCGTTGCCGCGTATTCTTCCAGTTCATCAAAGGATCTGCAAAGACGCCATCCGGTTAGCTCATTTGTGGCCACATCATGGATCCAGAACTGTATTCAAGCGGCACGCACACAGTCACAGGTTGGGCTGCGCCGACTCGTTCAACTGCAGCAATGGCTTGCTTCTTGACCATGCGCCCGAACCCAAACGCTAGGTTCGTAAGCTTTCCGATTGCAGCACCAGCGGCAGCACCGCCCTGTGATGATGGCTGAGGTGTCTGCTCCGACTAAACAGTGTCAGCATATTTTCGAAAAGCAATCCAGTCAGTGTCCGCAAGCCGTTGTAGCCATCATAAGCGAGTGAAAAGAGAAGTAGCAGCTTAAACGCACCTTCACAGCAGCAGGAGGAGCTTGCATAGCTTTATCAGCTGGCAAGAACGGAAACGCGCGAAGCAGGTTGAGGCGTATTGCCTTCGTTTGTTCCAGAAGCGTGTCAAGCTCCTTGATGAATGACGTGCTCGCAGCTCCTGATGACAACGGGAGCGCCATCTGTTCACGGCATTTTAGACAAGTTGCCTTCAGTACTCATACGCTTCTACGTACATCACAAGCAAACACAATGTACACTCGTCTTCTCCAATCCGTGCTTGAGTTGCTGGAACGCTTCGACTTTTAGTGGAACGCCGGCAATTCGTACCCGATCTTGTTGCCTGTCCGCAGATCCAAAGCACAAACACAACAGGGGTCAGTAATTGCCGGCAAGTGAGCCGCTGATAAAAGCACACGTACCAGATCTCTTTTGACACGTAGAGCTTCGGTGAAAACAGTGCGCCGACTTGAATCGATTTCTCGATGAGCTGCATGAGATGGAACACCTTGAACGGCTTGGCGATTGTCACCTCGTGGTATCGCGTCTGCAGTCCCGCCGTCAGCACAACAAATAAGTCTACACCGATTCTTATTCATGGAGCTTGCCAAGAATCTGCTATCAGTGCACGTACGCTGACAGAGAGCATCGGCATTTGATCCAAGAGCTCTTTGGAGATGCACCGCCGAGGGCTCAGCGTGAGCTTCTCGCTGGATTTCCCACAGCAACCATACATGAGTCGTGTCGGAACCGTCAGTCAAGCCAACTTTACCAAGCAATGCTTATATGTACGCACCTCAATGCACTCTGCAGGCTGCTGGTGCTCGCCGGTGCACTCAACGACGCGGCGGAAAAGAGCTCCACCTGTTCTCGAGAAGACGCGTCGACGTCCGCCATCACAAATACGCATACAAAGCACAAGAATGAGATCAGCAAATGCGCAGATAGAGATACAGCCTGATGTAAAACCAAGCAGTGCGCACCTCTTCCTCGTCGTCATCGGCAGCGACGATGCCCTCAGCGTCGTTGTCCTCCTGCCTGTCGTTGGCATCCATTTTCGCCTCTTGCAATGCAAGCAGCAGCAGTGCGGAAATCTCGTGGGACCTTTTTACGAGTTCCAGCGAGTTGAAGTGGCGTGTAAATACGTGATCTTGTAAAAAGACTCACAAAACATGAGTGACGTCACTATGAACAGTTGTCCTAACGGCTTGCACTCCTTGTCCTCCTTCGTCGCGTCTACCAATTCCAGCTGAGCACTTCGCAACTCCATGAGGCAAGCAGAAGAATGAATAAGCTGTTTGTTGAGAGCGAGGATAGGAAGGAGGGAAGTTTGAAGTATGCCTGGACAAGTCCGAATATATTTTTTAAAAGGAGAAAACAAAAAATCTAGGAATGCAATGGATGGCGTGTGGAGACAAACACTACACGAAAGGAATCAAATTAACTCCCCTCGTCACCACTGTGAGCGCCAATCATCAGATGGCCGCATGCGCTTTAGCTTGAAACTGGGCGAGGCGACTCGTGCATCCAGCACACGGTGGTCTGCAGGCAATCTGGTGGCAGCCAAAGGCTCATAGGTATCCATGCAGCGCAGAAAATCGCTTTTCAACCAATGCGGACCGAGGACCTTGTGCACGTATACGTGTCTTCCACTTCTCATTACATGCTGAGCCCACTTGAAGTTTCCATGGGCGACGATTTTGTTGTCGAAGATTGCATTGTTCGCGTGCATCATATAGCTGGGCTACTGGTGCACGAAGATGGGGATGCCGACCGCCATCAGCTCTTAGAGGTGCAAGCCTTGGGCGTTGTGCATCTTGAAATCGACGACGGGACGCACCCGTACGTCGCGCTGGCGAGTGCGGATCAGAGCGCTTGCGAGCTCACAGTGCGTGAGTACGTACATACTCACGTCCAGGGTTGTCTTGATGCGGTCGATGAATTGGAGAAGACGAGTTAGATGAGTGGCGCACGCATTAGGACCAGTAAATAACAGCACTTCGTAGCCATTCGGATTCATCCCTCACAGTCTAATGTCACCGCTAAGACTGTTGAACAGCTGCTGGACGTTCGCAGGACGGGGTTGTCTCCCTGCGTTTGCGTTCACGGTAAACGCACTGGTCTACGGTCTTGTAGACCGAGTTAATGAAAGCAGTCGCAGTCTTGGGCTGCAGCTTCACGTCCAGCACGTGAAAGTAGGCAGTCTCCTTTTCGGACAGTGTCAGCCTCTTACGCGTCGAGGACGCTGCAACCGGAGCGCCGCCATTGGCGGCGGCGTTGCTGAGTTTGAGAGCCTGGACACCCCGGCACAGGTTGTCTTGGGCTGGCAGTACCTTGGCTTGGTCTGAAGCTTGGGACAGAGTCGTTTTAACGACGCTCTTGGTCGGCGGGATGTTGCCCTGCTGCTGAAGCGGGAACAGAAACGTGGGGGACAGAAGGGAAAGCCATCTTAATATTGGAGTGAGACCCAGCATCATCGAGCCAAACCGGAGAAGATCTTGAGATTGGGCTGATGGACGGGCGAGCACCCATGACAACACGACAGGTGGGAAGGCTTGGCTGGTAAACGCTGAGCTGCCTCCAATCGCGGAATGAGGAGCGGTATGCATGGAACGAAGATTCGCGTGGAGCTGGGCGTTCTGGGCCAGCTGAGCGGAGAACATTTCGGCGAGGTACTTAGATAGGAGCTGGAGCGGATCCTTAGGCGTGTACTTGGGCGTGTACTATGGCGTGTGTACAGGTGAGAGGTGTGCTTGAGAGTTCTAGGGCGAGTTGGCAGCGGAGTGTAGCGGGGTCACCGTACACACCGCGCTAGGTACGAATAGCGCGGTTTCTTCCCATTGGTCATTAGTCTCTGTGAGGTATAACTCTCTGATTGGGCGGTGTTCGCCTATATCGGCCAATTAGGAGTCACCCCCAATATCGGTGGCTCACAGTAGTTCTCCCTTTTTGCAGGACAGTTTTTTTATATTCAAAAATACAGTTGAAAACACGCGCAATAGCCCAGGCTCTGTCAGCCTGTGCTCTCGAGCCTTACGCTTCCTCGTAAACCCACGTGTACGTCGCAGTAATGGGCCCTCGTCCCGTTACATGTAGAACGGTGACGCCTTTGTCTGACGTACCTTGTGAAAGAGTCTTGTCGACATAGCGCCAGAACTTGAGGCACACAAAAAAGCCGCAATTGAAGCCGTCGAACTGCGGGGGAAGTTTGCGCTGATCACGCCGAAGTTAGGAGTGACCTCTCGTACGGTTTCCCAAGCCATTTTGTCCAATGGCCTGGTATACATGCCCCTATTCATCGAGTCGTATTAAACGATCTTCTTGTTCGAGCAGCATACGATCATGCAACACCAATGCTGATTCCCGAAGTTGACGGGCACAAGCAGAGCCTTTATGCTGGTCTACTGGGAGAGGGAAGCAATGCGGTTCTTCAACTCTGGTTCCAGTTGGTCAGGTTTTATGCGTGCTCTGTGTGGCTTCGCGTTCGGCATGCCAACGCATCGAACCGACGGATGTTCTTGTGTCAATCGCTCACAAAAAGCTCGAATGACGGCGCCGTTGACCCATTGCGGTGACACGAGACGATACAGCATGGCGTAGGGATAGCCGTTCACCAAGCCCTGGACAATACTTGTCGGGTACATGGACGAAAAATGGATGCCAGCTCGCGAACGCCAGCTTGCTTGTCTGTAGCAACAGCGAACACAGCTTCTCTATCCAGCCACGTGCAGAATGACTGGCAGTTCGAACATACCGTACGCAAATTGACGATCTGCTTCATGATCTCGATCTGCTTGCGTGAGAACATCCCGACTCCTGCAATCGCAACCACTTCCACGGGTTGTATCGCCGTGCCGTCTTGACCTCGGGTCATGCGATCAGCATCGCTCTGACTCCGCAAATTGATCGGGCCATCTTGATCATTTGAGACCAGGAGCAGCTTGGCATACACGTCGAATAGTTCAATACAATTACCGGGGGTCCCGAGGATAGTGACCCCCTGTTGAACTTGGGAAAATAGGTGTATCAAAAAAGGGAGGGAGATTGGATTCAGTACAGACGACACAGTATATTGCTTTAATTCAATGAATGTGGCCATCTAATTGATGAGTGAGTTGATGTCCATACACTGCACAATCGGGACGAGCTTCTTCCAGCCATTTCGGACAGTCGATGGTGTAATCTCACGCCAGGCCATAATGCCCCAGTCCATCGCAGTTAGAAAAGTCGCGCGGATCGGCAAGCTTGCCTTCATGCACTGGTACCAAAACTGGACCTTCAACTCGAGAACGTGAGCCTTCCACGACGACATCACAGTCTGGTCGAGCGGCTGGCAGAGCGACGTTGTATTGGGCGGTAGCATCTTGATGGTGACGTTTGCTAAGACGCTGGTGTCCCAAATGTGCATCGATGCATTGTCGATGAGCAGCAGTACGCGTCTTCCTTGGCGACGCATGTCGTCATCGAATTCTTTCAAGTACTGTTGGAAGAGCTTCGCGTTCATCCACGCTTTCTTGGAGTTCACATAGACCGACCCAGACGAGTGCAATCACTTTGGATGCTCCTTCTCAGACACTGCCGTGTTCCGCCACGACGCGTTGGGCTGCTTGGACTCGCGGTTGACGCATCGCGGTCTCATGGCCGTTCCGATGAACCACGGCGAGCGGATGTCCGAGCCGCTGGCGTTCACGCAGAACACGGCAGTGATACGTGCCTTGTCCTTTTTCATGGACGGGGCGCGGCCACGACAGATTGATCCTCTCGGCGTGGCGTTGTAGCTGAA
>JAADXK010000551.1:0-20416 GCA_023337805.1 Globisporangium barbulae
GCGGCCGAAGGACACAAAGTCCGCGGCACCCGAGCGCACGGCGCCCTCAGCGATGTCGCGCGTGTAGCTGTTGTTGGCGAGCACCGTGCCCTTGAAGTGCTTCTTGGCGTCGAAGACCGTGAGGTGGCGGCACACGTCGTGGTAGCCAAAGCCAAAGCCGTCGAGCAGAGCCAGGTACGCCAGGCCGTGCACGCTCAGCTTCTCGAAGACGTACGTGAAGAACTCGGCGTTGTCTGGCGAGCCCATGCCACCGAAGCCGCCGTTTGGGGCGAGACGCACGCCGATGCGGTCCGCGGGCCACACGGTCTTGATCGCCTCGACGATCTCGAAGAGCAGGCGCGCACGGTTCTCGAACGAGCCGCCGTACTGGTCCGTGCGCTTGTTGGAGACCGACTGGAGGAACTGGTCAATGAGGTAGCCGTTGGCGCCGTGGATCTCGACACCGTCGAAGCCCACGGCCTTAGCGAGCTCAGCGCTCTTGCGATAGTCCTCGACGACACCGGCGATCTCGTCGGTATGCAGCGCGCGAGGGGTCTCGTACGGCACGGCCTCGCCCTTGTTGTTCTTGGTCATGCCGTTGCCCGGCATGGCGATGGCCGAGGCCGAGACGAGCTCGCCCTTGGCGCTGAAGCTCGAGTGGCCCTGGCGACCCATGTGCCAGAGCTGCAGGAAGATCTTGGAGTCCTTGGCGTGCACGCGGTCGACCACCTTCTTCCAGCCGGCCGCTTGCTCCTCGTTGTAGAGCGCCGGAGCGCCGTACCAGCCGTGGCCCTGGTCCGACACGGCCGTGGCCTCGGTGATGATGAGGCCGGCGCCCGAGCGCTGCTCGTAGTAGATCTCGTTGATCTCGATCGGCACGCGCGTGACGGGGTCCGAGCGGCCACGAGTCAGCGGCGCGAGCGCGATGCGGTTCTTGAGCGTGAGGCCCTCGCCGAGCGCCAGCGGCGTGAAAAGCTTATATCCGGTGGTGGCAGACATTGCAGAGGAGGGTGGTGAAGTGGTGCTTGTTCAGTGGAGAATTGAAGAATGAGGCTGAGGTGGCATGGCGTGCAGCAGGGGCTGGACGGACGCCATAATACGCAGACCCAAAGGTTGATGACGGGAGGATGATGCGGCGGCTGGTGACTACGTCAGCAGCAAGAGATCGATCCTTCATGACCTTCGACGTCTTCGACGTCTTTGCTTTGCTCTGAAATGAGACGCCGATTTGGATTACGGTATCACGTCGTTTCGGGATCTAATCTTAATTGGCTAAAAATAGAGATTATGCAATGTAAGTTTTGATTGGTTGAAAATGGCGCCTCAGAGCACTTGATTACTCTATTATCACTATTTTGAATAGCGCCCATCCTCCTTCAGTGCCGTTTTGTTGATGCCCATAGCATAACCCACCTGTGCATGAGCCTTTTCAGGTGCATATAAAAGCCTTCAGGTTCCAACATACGTGACGTAAAAAATAGTAACCCTTTAAAATAAATATCTTACTTGGAAATCTATTTCCAAAGGTGTTGTTCCTTCTTCCAAATATTGGAGTTTTGCTGCTGTTTAAGAGACATAACTCAATAGGTCCACTAATAGATGTACTTTGCAGCCGTTTAGAAGAGACAGCATGGTGAACCAAAAAAGCAACCAGAGCTGAGCGATGGTGACGCTCAAGAAGCTGCTCGGATCGCGCAGCGAGGTGCACTACGAGTGCATGTACACGAAGCACAAGACGCAGAAGCACAAGACATGGCATGACGGCTTCGTGTCGCTCAGCGCCTCGCGCAAGCTTGTGCTCTTCGAGGACATGCCGCCCGACGGTGCGCTTTTGCTATTTGGATGGCTTGACGCTCGTGCACGATACTTTTTGGCTTATTAGTGCTCACTCACGCTGTGTGTGCATCTACTCAACAGGGAAAGTGATCGATGAAGCCAAGATGGTCCCGTACGACTGGGATCGCAAGGATGAAGAGTTCATCAATGTACCCAAGTGAGTCAGTCATTCGTGCATGCTGCTGACGTCTTTGGCCTCTTGACAAAGTGCATTAACACCGAGCGCATCGCTCATCCTGCTGTGCATTTGCAGGTTCTTGGTCGAAATCATCAACGAGACGCCAGTCAATATCCAGGGCAGTAGCGGTGGTGGTGACGGTGGTAATTACCCTTCTTACAACGAACCCGTGACAGCTGAGTCCGTCGTCGCGGACGATCTGCCGCCGCCGCGCGCCATGAACTCCAAGTTCAAAGTGCCTGTGAGCAGCGGCAGCGTACCGCCGCCGCCTCGACTCGTCACGCGACCGGGTGGCGGTAGACAGCCGCTCGCTCGAGCTGGAACTGCACGACCGCAGCAGAACAGCGACATGTTCGACTTCGAGCGCAACCCGACGTCCGAGTGGAGCTACACGCCGAACGCGATCAGCCGAAGTGGTGCGTTGCGTTACATATGTGTTTGTCTTACGAGTGCGCGCTACAGTACGTACGTGTGGTCATGCTGACTGATCGATTGCTTGTGTCTAATGTCTGGATAGCGACGGAGGTGGCAGCGCTCTTCCGAGGACAAGGATCGCAAGGATAAGCGCAACCATCCGCAAGACACGAGTCGCGACATTAATTTATATTCACGCTTACAGCTTCTCGCACCGCACGTTGTCTATGTTTCTTACGCATCTTGAGCTTCGCTGACGTTGCACACTCGGATACGGACGTTTGCTTGCTACGTTGATGGGAGCCAATCACTCACAGAGCCCCACGCACATTGAGCAGTGGCGACAGTGCACAGTACGCCGCGCTCAAACCTTGCGCTCGGCGAGCGGGATCGTCTCCCACGAGTCCTTGGTGCCCATGAGCGACTGCGAGTAGAGCATGTGGTCGTCCTGCTTAATCTCGCGATAGCCGCTGCGGCGCTGGTAGATACGGTGCAGTTTGAAGAGCACGACCAAGAGCAGCACCACGACGGTCCACGTGAGCACGTCGAGCACGAGCTCCGTCGTGTCCACCACGGGGAGACTGGACGCGGCCGCGAGCGCGAGCGACCGCAGCACGGACGGCGACGACGTGGGTGCTGATGCCCGCATGCTTGTTTGCTGCTTTCGCTCTTTGCTTTGTGACGAATTGCACAGTAGGTGCATATCCGGTATAGCAATTAGTGACCACTTGATATATACCATTTCAAAGAGTATATGCATCTAAAGTAAAATGGAAGATCATACAAATAGAGAATATAGATACATTTATATGACCTGCTATAAACAATACGAACATATTTGGAAGGATATATACTGTCATCGCACTACCCAAGGGTTCGAAGCGGCTTGCTCTTGACCAACATCGCTTAAACAAAGCTCACGCCGGCAACATCAGATCTGTGACGCTCTTGAGGCTCTTCGCACGAATAGCAATGGAAAAATGAGTGTCTCTATTGTAGATGAAGCTAATGCTGTTGTGTGTAAATGTTGTCGTTTGTGTGTGTGTTTATAATAAGAGGCTGTGTATCTGCTTCGTTCGCAGACTTGTGTTCGTTTGTCGTTGTTCAGTAGGTTAGGCGCTGTCGCCAAGGGCTACTGATCGCCATTGGCGACAATCTGCTGCTGATCTGGATCCAACTCGTCGTAGGCGATGTACGTGGCATTGCCGACGCTGCCGCGGCGCGATCCGCAGCAGAGCTGCGAGCGGCCCAGCTCGTCCGGCTGGTGGCGCGAATCCAGGATGCAGCGCAGACAGACGCGCACGCGCGTCGTGACCGTGTCCACGAGGATCGGCAGCTTCCGGCTGCAGCGGCCGCAGGTCACTTCGCCGCACAGGCGGCAGTTGTGACGCTTGCGCAGGAAAGAGAAGCTCGCGTCGCACACGAAACAATGGTGGCGCGCGTCGCGCTTGATCCACTTGCCCTTCTCGAGAATGAGCTTGTGCGAGAAGCTCGTCTTCTCCGCGTAGGCGCGCAGGTTGCTCAGGCGCACGCCCGCCTGGTCGAGCCAGTGGGAGCGCTTGGACGACGAGTACTTGCTCTTCGGGTCTAGGTGCGACGCAAACGTCACCTCGACGACGCCCGACACGTCGGTTTCGCGCACGACGTACACCTCGCAGCGCAGCGACGCACGCACGTACTTTGGTCCGGCGCGGTACTCGGGCACGCGGATCGACTCCATGATGCGGTACCCCACAAGCTTTCCATCGGGCGTTGTGGACACATCGGTGTAGTCAAGGAACACGAGATCGAGGGGCGTGATGCCGAAAGGGTTCTTCAGTGCCAGGTGCTTGAGCCCGCAGTGGAAATACCGCGACGCCGACGACGGCACGCACTGCGCGAGCACGCTCGCTTCCAGCACGTTATCTTCGCCCAGCAGGATCTTCTGCGCGTGCGCAAAGCTGTCGGTCGTCTCGCCGGCTGCCAGGAGCGACATCACGTTCTTCACGGACGAGTTGACACGCGTCACTCCACGCACCTCGCAGCGGCTGCGCTTGGACTTGTAGAGCGTCACGCCATGCTTAGTCTTGGTGTACTCCCAGTTCGAACCGGTCTCCGATGGCTCCGCGAACGGCGTCGCCTCCTCATGCAGCGTCGCGTTGGACGCGAACGCCAGCGCGATGCTGTGTCTCCGCTTGATGTACCTAAAGCAGCCCTGCTTCTGTGCCTTGCTGAGCTCCGGCGAGTCGCCACCCTTGTTATCCACACTGTTGCAGCGCGTCTTGGCACCAGCGCCGCTCTTCTTGACCGTATGTGGCTTGTCTGGCTCCGGGTACTCGCTCTCGTCCTCTGTCGTGTCGTTATCGCCGCTCTCGTCGTCGTCTTCGTCGTCACGCTCGTCAAAGTGCATCTCGCGCTCGCACGTTGGTGTGAAGCTGGACGGCAGGTCGCCGCAGCCGTTCAGGCGCCGGTCCTGGTACGAGGAGCTTATGATGTTCGTGATCGGGAACGTCGCGTTCTGCGCGGCGCCATAGCTGCTCGCGCGGCGTATCCGCGTCGTGCGGCCACCGTGCATCTCACTCGCCATCATTCCTGTCGCGACTGGTGTCGTACGTGTGAATGCTCTGCTACTGGTGTCGTGTCGTGCGTTGGCGCTTGTATGCGAGAGCGTTGGTCTATTCGGAGCTCGTCGAAAGAAAGAAAATGTGAAACGACTCGCTGCTGCTGGCGTCAAGAGGTTCAACCCACAACGCGTATGGTCTTGCTTGTTTGCTTGCCTTGATCGCAGCAAAAGAAGGAATGGAGAACACTCTCGCCTGTCGTTTCGTATTCAGTCGACGACTGACTGATCTGGGATGGCTTGACACTGCTGTGGCTTGTGATGCGATGCGATGAAAAAGGGAAAGTGAGCGAGCACAACAAGAAACAAACAAGATGTTGCGCGCAAACAAACAAACACACGGCGAGGGAAAGGAGAGGAACCGCGGAAGCACGAAGCGCCGGTCTCGTACAAGATCCTGTACGTTGGAAGCCATCTACCACACAGTTTGCTTGTCTGGCGCGCCATCGCGCTCACCAGCTGGTCACGGTGTAAAGACCGAAAGCTCAAGGAATTTGTGAGCGATAGAGGCACGTCGCAACATCTGTGAGATGTCAGAACAGGGTTTGTTTGTGCGTGAAAACGTAGAAACAAGGTCCATTTTGTTCTCACACAATTTTACTAGACTGTTTTAATTGCTGTCACGCGTGTCCTGGCAAAAGGTAGGCGCGGCTCAAGTGAATCGCACCGCATTTTAGCGCACTCACAGTTTTGTTGCGCTTTTCGGCACCTGTCAAGAAGTCAGATAATTGTAAGTCGACCGAAGAAGTCAGCAATGGAGCGATTTCTGCGAAAAAGATTGATCGTCACGTTTCTTTTTCCCTTCCATCTTGCTTGAGCCTGTTTAAAATAGATTCAGAACAAAATAGCTTACAATGTACCTGTATATAAGGTAAGTAGTGATTTATAAATCGATCTCGCTGTTATCAAACACAAAAAATGATGCCATTGAAGGTTCGAAAGGGCGGATGCGATCTTTCCGCGACGGAAATGCGGTTTGCGACGCGACGACAGCTGGTGACGATTCCGTGGTGGCTTGTTTGAAGAATCGGGGCTTGCTTGACGAATCGATGGTAGCAGCGTCGAAGTGCAAACTCATCCGCGTAATTGCACTGGCGCGGAGTATTGTGTGTGCTTGACTTGTTTTCGCAAGTCGTGTTGCCAGACACACAACAAGAGAGCAAACAAGTAACTTGGCAATGATCCTTCGTCCACAATCTCGTTGCACATTCTGAGGCAAAAAATGGATGAAAGTCGGAGGCGCGACCTTTTGTGTCTTCACCCGTTTTTTTAGCACATGTCCATAGGAAGTGGGTGGCAGCGGAAGCAAGGCTTTCATGCTCTTTATGGCAGCCATTTTGCCTGTTCAACACGCGCATGACCGCGAACAAGTCAGCAGCAGCCACAAACTTACGAAGCAACAACAATAACAACAAACACGCTACTTTCCATTTTCAATTTTTCAAAAAATTATGCGGCTCTCGCTCGGCGTTTGTCTTGCTGCCAGCAGCAATAAGCAACCCGCCATGTAGTGGCACCGTCTGATGATGTCACTGTAAAAGATACACAGCGGGTGTGTGCGCGAGTGCAGTCGCCATTTGCGAGATCAGCACGGCGCGCGATGCAGCCGTTGGGCCAATTCCACATACACGCGAACGAACGCCTGCTGTGTTCCGACTCCAAGAGAAGCGGAGCCATCCCAACACAAATGGACGGCACGAACGATTTACAAATCACAACACGACTAGTCAAAATAACATGAGTTGCTGCTGGTCTACGAAAAAATGATGGGATCTGCCTATTTATTTGGAGACGAAGGATCCAACTTGCGTGCGCAACGCAAGCTAGGAATGCGCTGGCAAAGCCCGAGGACGTTGCTGCCAGCGCACGATACAGCAGCGGAGGCAAAAGTGCGCGAGCTGTCGGAAGAGGCAGGAATCCGCCAGTTGGTTGCCCGCCGAGAGGCGTCGGCAGGAATCGACTCGCCGGCCCGCTGAGAAGGTCTGGGAAGGCGCTTCCACCACCGACTGAGCTCGGTCGGTGGGATTCGCAATCGCGTGGGTCGGAATTGTCTGCAGCGAGGGCGAGACTGGGCCAGAAGCATCGGGTCCAAGAGGGAGAGGTTGAAGTGACTGGTGGGCTGACTCATGATTGGAGAGAAAGAAGATTTGTTGGTGATGCTTATTCGAGCGGGGTGCTTCGCAAACTGTAGTCGATTTGAAAAGTGAGAGACGATGAGAATGAGATGGAGGCGTGAAAGAATGAGCTCGACTCGTACAAGTCCGCAGATACTCCCCCATTGGCACAACCTTGCCCATGGATATGCTGATCTCATGGGAAGGACCTCGTTAATGGATAAATTTGGTTAACAATCACAGAAATGCGATTGCACCCGATTTTCTCATGTTTTGGGTTATGAAAAGATCTGCTTTGTATGCTTAATAGCCAATGGCTGACTTTATCTTGTAAAATCCAACCAATCAGTTTAATTCTTGCTCATTCTGGACAAGTGTTTACCAATAAGAGCTGATCTATGAGGTAGGCATATCATGCCAACCATTTCGACCGATAGAATCTGAATGGAGTTCCTCTCGCATTGTGCTTCATATAAATTTCAAGTGTATGTGTCGTGCTACGTATTTTTGCAGGCAATACGACCCGATTCCGACCTTCCACGAAGGTGCGCGCGTTTCACAAGCTTGGAAGCGTCTCGTACTTCACAAACAGCCAACGCGCGACACTGAACCACTCACACTACAAGCGCAGTCGCGACGATTTACGACGAGCGTCTCCCAAAGATCACTGCTCATATCCTCCACTAAAGCATGCCCTCCGTCCTTGCGTTGCCCCAGCTAGCACGCAGAGTCCACTTGGCATCAATCAACTTGTTTACAGCGTTCCTAAGCTCCAAGAGTCTCTCCATTCCAGACATGCAGTGCATCCTACAAGACGACACATCGAGCAGGTCGTTGAAGGTGATATTTGTCGAGTACGCGCTTTAAATTGCCCACTGTGGCAGCCAGAACGGGACGCTACTCTCCAAAAACAAGGTTGATTCCAACTTCTCCAACGTCAGAAATGGGTTCATAGAACTGTTCAAGGAGCAGCCACAGCTTTTGGACTATCAGTGAAGAAGATCGGATCGTTGCTTAACAAACACTGCGTAATACGAGAAAATGGTTTCTTTTGAAGAAGGCTCCGCCGTGCACCAAGGAAGACTTCAAGTGTTTGCTTGGCATCCTCCATCAGACAGTCACGTCCCGCATAGATTACCAGGACGCAGCGACGCTGTCGCTGATGTGGTTCGTGGTGGGCGGAGCTCCGACACAGCGTTCCTACTCAAAATAATCTATCAGTCATTCCTGGAGAAAATATGATGTTTCGGCTCTCAAGAGCCAAAACCGGTGACGAGCAAGGGCTTGCTAAATCGGGAAAAGTCCTTGTTTCTAGCCTACCCAATCCACAACCCAGCCTGCGCGCTGGTGATACACGATGGCTCGTTGACACTGCTCCTCGATCATATTCCTCGAGGCAGCCTGCCAGTGATGAGGTGTTGAACGTCTAAGGAGCGTCTCTCATGGAGCTACTCCAAGAGTGCATAGCCAACCGCATCATTCAAGCCGAGATTGACATGTGCAAATCAAGCAAGAAATCACCCAGATATTTACAGCTATGTTAACCGCCTGAACAAGAGGCTCTACAAGCTTGCGAACGAAGATGAGCAATGCGCAAATAAGCTCACCTCATACTCTTTTCGTCGCAGCGCAGCATCTCAACGCGATCCCGACCTTTAACTTCTTGTGGATATGCGATCGTTGTTGGTGAAATATGTCCTCCACCAACAAGCTCTTTGCGTACATTTGTAACACCAGTAAAGAAGACATGAAGGCCTCCAAGTGTCTCTCTGGCTGGGACCCGATTTCAGCGTCCAGATGTCCGCAACCACCATGCTTCAATCCACCAGCCTTGGGAAGCTCTCGCGCTTGAAAGTAGTGCTGTTCAGCAACGCGTCTGGCTCGCTGGACACAGCGTACAACGTTGACGTCTAGGCTCTTGATTATCTCATGGTTGCGCTGCTCTTCCACTACAGCAACGTGAGATCAGCGTATCCGACGAGTCCGTGTGTGCTGCGGATGGAAGAATGTCTTCAGAAGTGAACATTGGCTGCGCGGAAGTCGAACTGCACAGATGCGAGATGCGATCGTTCGTCCAAGCTGACGTCAACATTCATCATGTTGCACAAGTCAATGAAGACTGCAATTCAACCCATTTCAGTGAGATGCCCGAGCTCGTGACAAGAATACTGAGGCTGGAAGGTTTAATCGCAGTAGAAGGTCGGAGAGTGATTCCGTCAATCGCAGCGTCATTCCGGCTGCTAAGCAAGGAGCGCCTTCGCACACCACGATTGGCAATCGAAAAAGGGGAGAAGTAGTCGCCAACTTCTTCGTCGACTGTGTGGTTCGTCTGGTACACGCAAAAACAGCGCCTGTGGATTCTGCACAGGACGGTGACGAAACAAAGTATCGTGAGTTTAAATCACTCGTCGCCGTGATAAAAGTCTTTCTACCACAAGGGTTTTGCTCAACGAGGACTCTAGTGCGCGACGACGCTCGCGGCTACGGCAAACTGGTTGGAGCCAACTTGGCACAGTTCTTGCGGTCCAGGGCCAAGTTTGGGAACATCTCATTTTTTCGGTTTTGTTTCTCAATTGCATCCAATGCAGCATAAAGAGGCTCAATGAAAGAAAATAAAGAGACAAATAAAATGATATGCAAAACAGCAACAGCCTCAAAAATTAGCAGACTTAGTATTTGAAACATTCAAGTCTAACATCATTTTGAACTAGTTAACCGATTCAAATTGGTTGAACATCATTTTGCAACTAGTTAACCGATTCGGATCGGCTGGAAAGACAGCATGCAACACCAACATGAATGAGGTCTGTATTAACCAGCAGCTTACGCGTCGTTCTCCTCGTCGTCGTCCTCGTCGAAGGTGTCCTGCGGCACCGAGTAGAGACGCACGACTGGCTTGTTCGGGTCCTTCATGAGCACGTACTTGCCCTCGGGCTGCTCGAGCATAAGCTCCGCGAGCATCTTGATCACGCCCCACATGTTGTTCTGGTTGAGCGCGATCTGGTTCGCGAACGTGTGCGGGTTGTACGACTGCGTGCCGAGCACCACGTGCGAATACGGGTCCTTGGTGTTCGCACGCGACACGTAGCCGATCTTCATCTCGTCGATGCCGCCCAGCAGCGCCTGCGCCGTCCAGCGCGCGAGCTTGCACGAGTTGTTCTTGAGCTCGTTCGCGAGAATCGCACCGCGCTGTGATTTGAAACAGAAAAGGAAATCAGTGAGATTGTTGTTGTCGTTGTTGCAAGACAAGGTTGTTTTGTGAAGTGGGGTTGGAGCTCGTAAACAAGCACAACAAGCAATCATAAAAAACCCTCAGCATTCAAGAGATATCCTCATTACCCGTGATAGACACGAGAAAATCCGAATAGCGTATATGTGCAGAGCACAACATCACCGGGCATAAGAACAACAAGCACACATATGCACGCAAGCGAACTCTCCTAGACATCGTTTCTCCTCACCAAGAGTATAGGAATAGCGTATATCATAAAATGAAAAGGGCATTCATCGAGTCCAACACACAACACACATACACAACACCAATGCAACAATGCAATACTTGCACGCACTCCCAACACACATCATCAACCAAATGCAAGCAAAGCACAAATTGCGTACCTGGGAGTCAATCTTCTTGCGCCACTCGATGCTGCCGGCGAGCTTCGGGTCGTACTCGTTTAGCGCGAACGCCGCGACGTACTGGTCCGCCTCCTTCTTGTGCGAGATGCCGTGCACCTCGCAGCGCGTAACGAGGTTGAGGCCGTTGCCGAGCTCGAACTTGCGGTAGCGGTACGCGTACGTGGCCGGCGTCGAGTCGTCGCTCGCGAACGGGTTCGGCTCGGCAAAGTCCTTCTTGTTCGCCGTCGCCTTCATCATCTGCTGCGACAGGTTCTGGTTGATCATTGTGGCCTCGAGGCTCAGGCGGTCCGGGTGGTTGATCGAGTCCGGGTCGTCCGAGGCCGGCGGCTCGCTCGCGTTCTCGTTCACGGACACGAGGTCGAACGTCGACTGGTCGCGCTTGTCGAAGAACACCATGTTGTTCACGCGCTGCACGACAATGTCCCACGGGAAGACCGAGCGCGAGCTCGCCATGAGGTGCGCCAGGATCGCGTCGGTCGCGAACACGTTCGCTTCGCCCTTGGTCGCCAGCTCCTCGATCACCGGGTCATCCGTCGTCGTGACGTAGTAGAAGTCGCGGTCGTCGTAGCGCTGCACGCGCAAGTTCGACTTGCTTGTGATGCGGTCGAACGCGTTATCGTACTCGTTCAGCGAGCCGCACCACTTGATATCCTCGACGTTCGGGATGTTGGCCTGCAGCTTCGTCAGCTGCTGCAGCTCGAACTGCTCGAGGATCGACCAGCTCGCCTCGACCTTGACGGTCGCCATGCGGTCGACCTTCTGCTCGTCGCGGCGGCGGCCCGTGAACATGCGGCGCGCGTTGCTCAGACGGTCCCAGCGCTTGTTCTGCTTCTGTTGGCCCTTCATGCGCAGCTGCGCAGACGATCCGCCTGGGGCGTTCGCGTCCGGCGCGGCGGCGCCAGGACCGAAGCGGCGCGCGGCGAACGAGCCTCCACGGCCGCCGAAGCGCTGCTGGTTCCACGTCGGGCGCAAGCGGTCGTTGTTGCCCTTGGGCTTGGTGCCCTTGGCCGTGTCCACGAGCTGGAACGTCGCGTCCTCCACAGCGTCGTGCTTGTACTGGAACTCGGCGTTCACGCCCGATGGGTCGCGCGTGTAGCGCGCATTGCGCGGCGCGTAGTTGGACACAAAGTCGGCGGCCTTACCGAGCTTGTCGCCCTTGTTGAACGGCGCGTACGGCACGTTCAGAAACTGTTCCGGCAGTGCCGTTGGGCCCCAGCCGTTGCCGTTCACGTCCACGTGCGGAGTGTTGTACGCCGCCATGCTCTCTCTCCTCTCTGCTGCTGATGGAGTGGCCGCAGATTGCCTCGTTTGGCTCGCTCCCCCCTTTGTTTCCTTCCCCACAGCCAGCCAATTCAATTGTTGACGCTAGTGCCACAATTTGGAAATGAGCAACTATTGTGCCACAATACACACAAAAGAAGGCATCAGCTCGCCACCGTCTAGGTTGTTGCTCAAAAAGCGCTCTCTGTGCCTTCAATTTGCTCGTTGAAAGCGTCATACTGAAATCAAGCTTTCATTTATCGGAGCAGCTCGTTTTCTGTCCACATTAGTGATACGTTTGGCACGCGCTTCCAGCAACGAACACAATAGTGAAGCGACGCCATACAACGTGCTGTTACAACTGCCCGAAAAGCGCACGACATCCAAAAAGAGGCACTCGCTCGCACGCTCCTTGATATTTCTCTCCACTCCTCCATTCTGCGGCTGTTGTAAGGATTCATACACACACGCTCTCCGTTCGCCTTCCAGTACACCACGCGGCTGGCCATATTCATATCGCAAACCGCTCTCCATTCGCTCGTGTTCCAGTAGTACTGGGTACGCACTGCGTAATCACGTGTCTCTCTGTGGTACGAAGCTGCTGCGCTAAACGAGGAGAACTTTGGAGCTCTCTTCTTGCAGGCGTGTGACACCGAACGCGCATTTGCTATCCGGCCCAAACCATTCCCACTACTGGTCTCGCCACGGCCGCCAGTTGTAAATCCTCCCAGACACCAGCATGAGCGCCAACTCGTCGTCGTCGTCTTTCTCTGGTAGCACTGGTATCGCCGCGGGCGTCTTGACGTCGGGCACGAAGATCCCGCTGTCGCGCCAGCGCGTGGTGGACTTCAAGAGCGGAGGCAATGGCGCCACCACTACGAACGGCGACCGCAAGCTCTCCCAGGAGGCCACGAACAACAGCAGCGGCAGCAACGACGTGGCGCTCACCAACTACAACAGCGTGATCTACTTTGCCGAGATCGCGATCGACGGCACGACCTTCGTCGTGCTCGTGGACACGGGCTCGTCCGACCTCTGGATCTCCTGCGCGTACCTGGCGAACACGAGCTGCAGCTCCACGTGCCCAACCAAAGCGACCGTCATTTCGTACGGCTCGGGCGACGTGTGCATCCAAGGCGCGTACGCGAGCGTCAAGATCGGCGACGTGACCGTGAACAAGTACGTCGTGGGCATCGCTCAAGGCGCCAACGTGATGCCGAGCTCGTCGATCAATTTACTACCAGGTGGCTCGCAGGGGCTGCTTGGACTCGGCTATCAGGCGCTCGCGGCGATCCCGACACCGGGCGGCCAGTTCATCGACTACCTCACGAGCTTTTCGATCTATCTGACCGACGACGCGTACTCGAAGGGCTCGTTCCTGCTGCTCAATGCCGTGGACGACGCGCTCATCGCCAAGAACAAGCTCACGGGCTACACGATCCCACTCAAGGAGAAGGCCCACTGGACGATCGCCATGACGGCCTTCCAGGTCGGGAACGACACGGCCGTCATCCCATGCAGCAGCTCGTCGACGACGACATCAGGCTCGAGCACGAGCAGCGGCTGCCGGAGCATCGTGGACACGGGCACGTCGCTGCTCACGATGCCCAACACGCTCTTCAACTCGTTCGCGTCCACGTACCTGGTGCCGAAGGGCTGCTTCATCCCGACGAGCTCGAGCTCGAGCTCGAGCTCAAGTAGCTCGTTGAACTCGTACTACGTCTGTCCCAAGAGCGCCAAGCTCCCGCGGCTCGCGTTCACGTTTGGGACGTACACATTCTACCTCGAAGGCGCGGACTACGTGCTCCCGGCCTCGCAGACGAGCTACAACATCGTCGAGCTCCAGCCCACGGGCAACGCCGGCTCGCTCGGCAACACGTGGATCATCGGTGACACGTTCCTCAAACAGTTCTACTCGTCCTACGCGACCAACAAGTCGGTCACATTCTACTGCAACCCCGGCGCGACGTGCTCCGAAGGTGCGGTGACGGCCACGGCTTACCCGAGCTCAGGCTCGAGCCTGAGTCCATCTAGCAGTGACGGCGACAATGGCTCGGCTAATGCAAGCGGGGACGGCGGCAGCAAGCTCACAAGCACAGAGACGATCCTCGCGATTGCGGTCGCGGTGCTCGGGCTCGCGGTGCTGCTCGTGATCCTAGTCCAGGTGCGCCGGTGTATGAAGGCGAAGAGAAACCGCCGCCAGCATGCGGACAATGCGCTCAACGGGCCGATTGTCGATGGCGCGTACTACCCAGGCAATCTCACCCCCACGAGTCGAGTATGAGAGTACTACGATCACTCAAGAAGCCAGTCAGCTTCCTTGTAAAGCTGAAGCTGGCATGTACCTAGACACATCCTCAAGCTCAATGGGGCTCTCCTTGTATTTAAAACAGTCAATCGCAACGCAAGAATGGAATGAGCATGTTGTATGAAAGCCACGATGTCAAGAGTTCCATTGCGATGCTCGATAGCAGGATTCCCTATACGATTGACACAACACTGAGCTCGTAAAGCGCTATCGTCCAGTACACGAGGTGAGCTTTTCGTTCTTGGCGCAGCTCCGAGAGCTCGATTGGTACACTGGTGATTCTCATTTAACAGCTAATTTAGCATACAAAATAGTGGAATTGGAGGTACTCGATGGCCCATCCAGCAAATTGTAGGTCAGCGTACTATCACATAGATCAAGTTTAGGTTTCACTGTCGAATCCGGTACACAAGCGGCCCACGTTTCTTTTTGTGCACCACGCATGATTCAGATTCAGAAATTCACCAGCAGGAGCACCACTGAACGCGCGACTTGCTCCCTCATGGACGCCCTACGCCGCTCCGTCTCGCGCTGCGCCCGCCGCCAGCTGACGCACCACCATCACCACCACCGCTGCTGTCCCCATGCTGCGCGCGGCGGCTTCGCGACGAGCGTGCAACAGGAACCGGACGCGCGCGAGCATGCGACGACCATTGTGGCCCAGCAGCGAGAGCGAGAGTGGGACGCCACGGAGCGAGGAGCCGCACACCGGCGATCAGTAGAGTCCGTCGCTGCGGCTGTGCGTGAACGTATGGACAGCGACGGCCAACAGGAGCTCGCAGAGAGCATCCTGCGCTCGCACTCGTTCGCGCAAGAGTTCGTGAAGCCGCGCATGGACGCCACCTTCCTCGTGGACAACTACACGGCGCCTGCGCTTGCTGCCGCGTACCAGGACAGGTAGGAAGCACTGTTTAGCGAATGGCTTCTGGTTATGTATCAATGCTCATTTGTTTCTACCTGTGGTGTGACTGTGTGTGCAGAGAATACACGCTGCGCCTGTGTGCAGAGCTGCTGAACGAGGGTAAGCTCGATGAGCTCAAGAGCGTGCTCCAGCCCTACCAAGGTACAGCGAACATGTATATCACCTACCTCATCTTGTCTGTGTGTATGAGTCTCACCCACTCGTTTACTTCTGCTGTAAACCGCTTGTTGCGTTAGACTTCTCGCTGGAGAAGCACGCAAAGACAATCACGCCGTTCGCGCAGGCATTCGCGCCGCGACACCTCGAGCGCATCCGCAAGCGGCTCAGTCGCCTGCCGCGCCAGATCACCAAGGCGTACACGGCGCGCGCGTCGGTCGTGATCCCGCTCTGCATGTTCGAGGGCGAGCCGTCCGTGCTCTTCACGGTGCGGTCGCTCACGGTGGGCAAGCACAAGGGCGAGGTGTGCTTCCCCGGCGGCATGGTGGACGCGAACGACTCGTGCATCGAAGCCACGTGTCTGCGCGAGATGAACGAAGAGGTCGGGCTCGCGCCCGAAGTCGTGCAGGTGCTCGGCGTGCTGCGCTGCGACTGGTCGAGCGTCACGTCGATCACGGGCATCGCTGTGACACCCGTCGTGGGCTTCATCGGTGAGATGAGTGACCAGTCAGTCGTGATTAACGAGGCCGAGGTTGACTCGCTCTTCACGGTCTCGCTGCGCGACCTGAGCGACCCGAGCAACTGGATCCGCCGCAGCAACGCCACACCGGTCTTCACGGGCGGTCCGCACGTCATCTGGGGGCTCACGGCCTACCTGCTCGACATCTGCCTCCAGGAAGTGCTCCTCGTGAGCAACTAACCCGCATGCGTGTATACTACGTGTATACCTGGATGAATAGATGGAGCTCTTCGCAACATGGCTGCATTTTCTCTATGTCTCGCTGTATCTATGATAGTGCTAATGGATGGCTGATGGCTAATGACTGGCTCGTAGGTAACCTGTTAGGCTTCTCGCGTGCGAATATCAAGGCTCTTCTGTGGGACTACAACGCGTCCAGGAGCTGCGTCAAGTGCTCGGCCGATGCCTCACTTACCTGCGCGTGGTTCTGCTGGTCCTGGATGATGTTGTAGAGCAGCGCGAGGGACGTCGCGTTGTGTGCTCCGTGCAGCCAAGCGCCACCGGTTCCCGCTCCGATCTCGCCGAAGAGCTCGATGACCGCGCCGTCGTGGCTCTTGAGGAAGTGGCGGTGCAGCTCGCGCGCGCCGTCGAGTTCCATGGTATACACGGCCACGTGCACGCTCTTCTCCTCGAAGCCTGGGTCCAGCGGGTCTGTGAGCGTGTACTCGTGCACAAACACCTTGCGCTGGGCGCCGCGGGGACCCTTCCACCGCCTTGCTTGCTCGCAGATCGCGTGTAGGTCTGGAAGCCCGATCTCGCTGTCGTGCGGCACAAAGAAGTCGTCCTCCTGGCCGTGCACGCGCCGGTAGACGTCGAGCATGCGGCCGTTCATGTGCACGTGCAGCAAGTACGCGTAGAGGCACACGAGCGAGACGCACGTGAGCGCGGCGTAGATGATGAGCGTCATGATGATGCCCACGAGGCCGCTGCCCTCTTGAGCCAGGAAGCGTACGTAGAGCTTGAACGCGTCGCTTTCGACGCACTTACACTTGGCGGACGCGAGCGACTCGAGACACTCGGCTGAGAAGCTACTGCAGTTATAGTGGTGTGATGCCACGTCCGCGACGAGCACGAGGTACGGGTCCAGCACGGTCGCGAGCCCGACGCACACGATGAAGCTCGAGGCGAAGTGCGGCAGCTCGCCCACGAACCGCTGGCCTACGGCGGCGCAGAGAGCGAAGAAGCCGAAAAGCAGCACGTTGCCTAGCACGCCAAAGACGATCACACCGATCTCCGTGGACGTCGCGATCGTGCGCCACGTGTACTTGACGAGGCACGTGGTCCACTGTGGCCGGAAGTCGTACACGGGGATGTGGTTGCCGCGCAGGAAGACCCACTGCATGACGTAGTGCACGTACACGCGCACCCAGAGCGTGAAGAGCAGCAGCGCCACGAGCCGCCAGAACTCGAGCGTCTTGAAGTTGGACGCACCCAGGTCCACGAGCAGCTCGTGGCGCAGATAGTAGAGCTTGCGCTGCATGTGGAAGCGCTTGTGATGCGCCGTCTCCACGGACGTGGCCGCATTCACCGAGAACTTGTAGTTGTCCACGTCCAGCGACCCGGGCTTGCCGTCTGGGTGGTTCTCACTCTCATCCTCATCGGCATTGCTGCTGTCACCACTGTCATCATCATCGTCATGGTCATCGTCGTCGTCATCTTGGTGGAAGTCCATGTGGGACGACTGGCGGACGGTGAATGCGTCGGAGCCACTGGTATGGGCTTGGGCTTGAGTCTGCAGCTCGTGTCGCTTCTTTTCGACCATCTCATCTGACTGAGGTTAGTAGCGTCCACACAAGAGAGACAAGAAAGCGGTGAGTGGTGGTCAGTGTCTACCTGACGCCGACAGCTAGCTCATCAGTAGTGTACTTACGTAGACGCGGGTCTTCTTTGGCGCTGTGAACCGCTTCCAGGTGCGTCGCAGCGATGAAAGCGGTGGAGTGTTAGAGGAGAACGAAGAAGAGGACGAGCTGGTCTGTCTGTCGCTGGCTTTTCGCCTGACGTGCTGTTGTCGCTCCTGCTCGTCGCCACCCTCGCTCGGGTCTTCAAGCAGCAGCGTCCGTGACGAAGGGTACGAGCTCACAGTCGTTGCCCCTCCCTCGTTCCCCTTCGCCGCGAGCTTCAGGCCTTCGTCTACGCCTTCCAGTCGTGCGTCGCTCTTCCCAGCTACCAGACGCCGCGCTCGGATTTGGCTGTGGCTGGAATGGCTCGCATTAAGGTCACTCGTCGCCTGGTCGTCGTCTTCGCGCAGCAGCAGGTCGCGTCCGCTCTTCCCCATGTGGATGTGCTTCTTCGTGAGCTTGCGCATGTACCGCTGGTGGTTGTTCTCCACGCGGTACAAGCCACTGCTCTCGTCGATCTCGACGTCAAAGTCGTCATCAGCACCAGCAGTCTGGTCTCTAGCCTTGTGACGGCTGCCTCGTACTGACAATGGTGGTGGTGCCGGCTTACACTTCTCCAAGTGGCTCACCTTGAAGTACAGGTTGCAGAGCCAGGAGGAGAGGTCGTCCTGGTAGAGCTGCTCGATGTCGCGGAACTTGTCGATCGTCGAGTCCATCTCACCTCGTAAGAGCGGGATCTTGAACTTGCCCTGGACGCACGCAAAGTCGGGCGTCGACAGCGGCATGGCGCCCCAGGCGACCACCTGGTCGTCACTCTGCTGCTGTTGGTGCCGTCGGCGTCTGCTGCTACCATTATGAGCTAATGAGAGGTGGAAGAGTTCAAAGATGAGCACGTTCCCAGGCCGCAGCGCGCACTCGGGCGGGCACACGAGGTACATGTTCTGATTGACTGTGACCTCGGTGTTGTAGAACCGGCCGCGGTGGTGGAATGGCCGCGTGAAGTTGGGTTTCCCGAGCCGAATCTGGCTGCCTCCAGTCACCGATGACAAGCCGCCACCAGTAGACTCAACATCCGATTCATCGCTCTTCTTGTGGGTCTTCTTACTATAACGGCGAGTGTCTGCCTTCCACCTGGCGTGGCTTCCAGCGTACTCGGGATCCCAGGCGCTCCAGTGCAGCGCGTGGCCGCCTAGCCGGTCGTAGAGCGTGGCGACCAGGACGTAGTGGCCGCTGGGGAGTTTGTCCTTGAGCGCGCTGAGCATCTTGACGCGGATCTTGATAGTCACGGGGATCTTCTGCCACTCGACGCGGTACCGCTTCCTGCTCTGCGGCACGCGCGAGTGGGCGAGATCCCCGTAGATGCGCTGCACGCGAGCCTGCTGGCGCTCGAGCTCCGTCTTGAGATGGTTCTCAGCCTGCTGGAAGACGTACCCGAGCCGCCGCGTGCGCAACTGCATAGCCTCGACGAACTGCAGCCGCTCTCTCGCGATCGCCTCGTGGCGCTTTCGGGCCTCGGAGAGAAGCCTCGTGCGCGCGAGCACCTCCTGCTTGGACAGCTGCGTCTCACGCTGGCGGTAAAGCTCGCTCTCGAGCTCGGCGTGGCGTAGCTTGGCCAATTCGACGTCGAGCTCGCGCTGCTGGATATCCTCGACTGGCACGCTCCCCACGACGATCTCAGCATCGGGGATCACAATCTCGAACGCCTCCATGTACTCGGGAATCTCACGCTGCAGCAGTTCTTCTGCCAGCACGTCGATGATCGAGTGGTCTTTCTGGGTCCCCTGCGGCAAGGGCGGCAGTGGGACAAACGCGTCGTCGGCGTCCCAGAAACTCGAGCACTCAATTGCGTCCTCGTCTCGTGTGTCCATGCCGATCGAGTGCTCTTCATCTGGGGACTCCCCTGACTTGCTCTCGTCGTCATCTTCTCCATCATCTTCGCCTTCACTGTCGTGGTCGTCCTCTCCGCCATCTTCGCCTTCATTCTTGTGCCCGTCCTCTCTGTCGTCATCGGCTCTTCGTGGTACTCGAAGGAGCTGCTGCTCTTCTTCTCCGTCCGCTTCGTCCTCGTCGTCGCCTACACTCGGTGCAAGACGCGCGTGCGATCGCTGCATTGCTCAGACGCTTGTGGGCTACGCTTGTTGGTGGAGGAGCTACTACTTCTACTGTTCTTGCGAAGAGCACAGTGCAGTGCCGAGCAAATGAGCAGCTCCTCGAAATAGAGAACGCAGGTATCCTATAAATACGATGAGCCACACACAGCTGCGCTTCGTGTGAGTGCGTGTATCATACAGCTCAAATGTCCATATGGCTGTATCGAGGTGGACACTTTTGCACGAAACCGTCAAGAGCAACCATCACTCGTCATATGAAAGCGAGTGATGGTCGGCTTCTATTTTGTATGGCTGTTCGAGCACGTGAGCAATGAATGGACCATGTCGAAAAGCTGTCAAGTGATGTGCAATTTGAAACACTCATCAGTTGTCGTCCCTGGACTCTGACTCTGTTCCCGCTCCGGTGCTCCAGTGGTTAACGCACTTGTGCAATTCCACAAATTCATCGTTCTCGTTGAGGGTTCGAGCCCAGCAGGGTCAATTTTCCCACTGGGAAACTCGGGGACGCTTCGCACCTAAGCGAATCAGCAACGTTTCCCTAC
>JAADXK010000552.1:0-20410 GCA_023337805.1 Globisporangium barbulae
CAAACTCCAAGTATGCCGACATTTCACACTTTTGCCGAAATCCGGTCGTTACGCCAATTTCGGCAAAAGTGTGAAATGTCGACATACTTGGAGTTTGTATGAAAACGGACGAAAAATCGATTCACACTTTTGCCGACGGATTTGATCCGTAGAAATGATTTTTATGATTGGCCAAATTTAAAATAATCAAGCGACCATCACTCGCAGAAAGATCTGCCAATCAGATCCCGTAGACAACGTGTGGCCAGGATTGCACTTTTCATTCAGTGACATTTTGATGCAACGTGTCACTAAAGCAAAGAGATGTCCGACTTGGATCGGCTGACTCAGTCGGACCTACTGGGAAGCAAGCACACACTATACTCGGCCTTCTGTTGATACGAGCCCGATGACACGATGAGCGCCTTCTGACTCCACTGAGCCGCACATGGAACGAAGACCGCCACAGGCCATAGCAGTGTCGAGATTTTCGTCAGATAACTCTGCCTTGAGCTAGCAACAGCAAGCAGTAAGCAGCACCATGGCCTGCACGACCCGAGAAGCAATCGACCACAGCGTCTCCACCGCCGCGGTGGTACTCGTCGGCGCAGAGATCCGCGATGCTGCCCAGTTCCCGCTAGTGCTGCGTCAGATGGACGTGAACCCAAGATTCTCGTTGCAATCCAAGAGCACATTGCGCACCAGCAGTTAGTGGGGCAACAGGACGCGTTCTTGGTCACGGACCTGAGAGCCGTTCAAGCACGCACCGAGACGTGGACCAGGCTACTACCGCGCGCCGAGCCGTTCTATGCTGTCAAGTGCAACCCGGACGCGGAGATCCTGCAGTTGCTCACAGAGCTCGATTGCAACTTCGCCTGCGCGAGCCGCACCGAGATCAAGGACGTGCTTCGCTGCGGTGTCGAGCCGCGCAACATCATCTACGTTAACCCGTGGAAGAAGGCGTCGCGCATCGCGTTCGCCGCGGCCCACGCGGTGCACATGGTGACGTTCGACTCGAACGAGGAGCTCGACAAGATTTACAGGATCAACTCGCTCGCCCAGGTCGTGCTGCGTCTCTACGTGGACGACACCAATTCGATGATGTGTCTCAGAGCTAAGTTTAGCGCGCTGGTGGACGACGCCGAGTCGCTCTTCGTCCACGCCAAAAAGCTGGGGCTGGTTGTCATCGGCGTTAGCTTCCACGTCGGCAGCGGCTGCTTCAGTGGCTCCGCGTACTCGAACGCCGTGCTGAGCGTGCGCAAGGTCTTCGACAATGGCGCGTCGCTCGGGTTCAAATTCTCGCTCTTGGACGTCGGCGGCGGCTTCCTGAGTATTAACGGCGACCCGATCTTCTTCAGCCCTCAACTGCGCTGAAGGGGTCTGGATTTCACTGGATCTGCATTTCCCTGAAAGCACTGGAGGTGGTGACAGAGTGCGGATCATCGCTGAGCTCGGACGCTTCTTCGTCGCGTCGAGCCTCACGCTCGCAATGAACGTGATCGGCCGCAAGGTCTCGCCGCTCGACAAGGTGCAGCGCCTGCCAGAAGACAGCAGCAGTTTGCCACGAGCGCCGCACCACGTATACTTTGAGAATGACGGGATCTACGGCTCGTTCAACGGGCTCCTGAACGACCACCCGACAATCCTGCTCGTCGTGTTGTGTTCGTCAAGCACTGCGCTGTTGTCGAGCCACATCGTGTTCGTCGTCGGCGTCTTCTATTGAAACATTCAATTCTCAGGCGGTATCAAAACAACTCTACTTGACACCACCAAATCTGGACTGTTCTTTGCCATCCCTGCATCAGCACTGCCTTATCTAAGCCCTGCGGAACCCTCACAGGGTGTGCTGGTCGTCGTACTGCACCGAAGGTGATTTCTTTCTTCGCACGGCTATCTGGTCATTCAGTCCAGAGACTGCGAGCTCGAGCTCCGCCGAGCTGGACGTCGGTGTTCCAGGCGAGGCTGTGGCTGCTCGCTGCTGGCGCTTGCGGTACGCGTTCCACCGCCAGAACACGCCCAATGTCACGATGCTCGCGCAAAGCACAAGCGAGTACCACGTCTGGTCTGCCTGCGTCCTCCTCACGATCGCGGCTTCCTCCTCGACCGCTTGCTTAGCCAGCATCTTGTCCTCCATCGCCGCGATCTCGGCCTCCTCGTGCTTTGTCAACAGGCTTCGGCCTTCGATGGAGAAGTGGATCGCCTGCTTCTCCACCTGCGGGTATTTGGTGCCCTCGAGGCTCTGGATCAGCAGCGGCGTCTTTTCGCCGTTCGCCGTCACAGGGTTTATTCGGAAACACACGTACTGACCCAGGCGCCGCACTTTGCACTGGATGCGGTACTTGTCCAAGTCTCTCTTTAAAGACGACGCGTCACCGTCACCGCCAGTGAACTTCTGGAAGTGCGTGATGAGCACTTTCTGGTCGCGCCGGCCGCTGAGCTTCTCCTGATTCCGGTGCATGAACACGATGTCGCCCTGTGGGTCGCGCTGCACCATGGCCACGCCGCAGAAGAAGTCTTCGTCCTTGTCATAGAGCCCGCCGAGCGCGAGCACATGCTGCACAAAGTGGAACGGCGTCGACGTGTTGAGCCACGCGAGGCGGAAGAGGTCCTTGTCCCCGTACACGAGCTCCCAGTCCGTGAGCAGCCGTGGGACGTTCGCCGAGTAGAACATGAGCTTGTGCATCGCGGCAGCGCTCGCGGTCTTGTTGATCAGCACCTGGCCGCTCTCCTGCTCAAACATGTCGATGAACGGCATGTCGAGCAACTGCCACAGCGCGCTCTGCTCCTGCACATTGAAGGCCGTGTCGAGCGACGGGCGCCAGAAGTCCGGCCAGAAGATCGCGCCAAACTTTGTAAACTCGGGCGTCTCGAAGAGGTACGTCGGGTCCCTGGTCGGCAGGTTGTCCGAGTCCAGGAAGAGCACGCTCTCGAAGCGACTATGGTAGATCGTGTAGGGTTTGGCGTGAAACTTGGTCGCGCTCGGGTCCTCGATCGTGCGCAAGAAGACGCCGTGGTGCTTCACAAGCTCGACTAGTACCGAATGCTTGGCGTGCATCTCCAACGGGTCGATCCACACTTCGACCGGGAGCGCGCAGCCGAGATGACGTAGTAGGCGAATCACCGCGTACACGCCGGCGATCGCCTTGGGAAATGCGATGAGCACCACGCCGCGCTCGAATGATACCAGTGTCTCGTTTGCTGCTGCTGATACAGTAGCTACGGCCTTGACCTTGTTCGCATTCGCTTTGTCTTTAGACGCTGACGGCTTCTTGCGCGGCAATGACGGTGGATGGATCGCCGGGGGGTGCTGATACTCAGCAGCGCGCAGGCTGAAGTCCGTGAAGTAGCGTGCGTCACTGCACGTGAGCGTCGCGACGAGCCACCAGCGCCAGGACTTGCACGTGGCCAGCATCACGTGGAAGATCTCGCCCGACGTCGCGTTGCGCACCTCGCAGTAACCGCTCACGCGCGGCATGGGCTCGTCGCATTTGCGGTCGCGCGAGCGGTCCCGTGGGCCGAACGGATCGCAGCCATGGGTCGCGCGCCAGCCAAGACACTCGAAGTCGTCGTGCCAGATCGCCCGCGGTCGGTGGCCGCGCAAGTCGAGCGCGTTCAGCGCCGGCGCGTCGTACACCATCGCGCGCGGCATGCCGCCGTGCGTGAGCTCGTACACGACGGCGGCGATGGCGGACGAGAGCACCACGAATGCCACGAGCGCGCGGTGGCGCCTGAGGAAGCGCAGCAGCAGCCGCTTGACGACCTCCATGGAACGCTGTACGAAGGAGGAGAAGGGTGATCTCCACGCGCTCGTCCTGTTGTTCAGTGCCGCGTTTTGTTCGCATGCAGCATGGTGCTCCGAATAGAAGGTTGTTGCACAGTTTCGCATGCCTAAACTGGTTTCAATCTGAGCAACAAATTAAGAATGAAATACTGTACTTTATTTACACCAGAGGGGGTACAACTCGTGAAGCCACTGAGCAGCTGAGTCAAAGAATAGTACATCCCCTCTGCCTGCAAACGTTTCTGGCACTCGTTCCGACCCAACAAAGCGAGCGTCCAGCAGCAGGAAGAGAACAAGAGGAGAGAGGATGGCGACGCTCTTCGGGAGCCTGCCGGCCGCCGGCAGCCGGAGTGGAAGCAGTGCGCTCGTGACCGCTGGTTCGATCGGCGGCGAGCGCGCACTGCAGTGGGTCTACGACGAAGAGACCTCCAACTGCATGCACTGCAACACGCCCTTCACGCTGCTCACGCGCAAGGTAATCAATTGACGAATGGATACGCTGTTTGTATACGAAAGAACGTGTGGTACTTACACTGTGCTCGTTGTTGTTGTATCTTTCGATGTGTTGCAGCACCACTGTCGGCGATGCGGGAACGTGATCTGCCACAACTGCTCGCCGCACAAGCGCCGGATTTCCGTCTCGGACCCATTCGTAAGCCCATTCGATCTTGAAAGCGCCACTGTGTGATTTCTATGATATGGCTAAATGATTGACTGTGTGACTGTATGCGTGGACAGCCGATGCGGGTGTGCAACACGTGCTATGCGGCGGTGGACGAGCACTTTGCGTCGCTCGAGTGGTCAGGCCACTCGGCCGCTGAGGTATCGCACGAGGTTCGTTTAACACAATGACGGCTTTCCATCCACGTCCCTTTATATCACGTATGCACACTAACCACTACGAACTTGTGCTATTCTACGAACAAACAGGTGCAAACGAAGGCCGACCCGGTGATCGAGGGCCGCGTGCACATCGGACAGCTCTACGTCAAGGTTGTGGAGGCGATCGGGCTGCCGTCGACCGACTCGATCACGAGCGACCCGTTCGTGCGCGTGATGCTCACGGGCAAGTGGTCGCACGGCCAGGAGTGGGGTAACGACCTCAAGAGCATCAAGTGCACGAAGAAGAAGTCACGCACGCTCAATCCGCGCTGGCACGAGACCTTCGTATTCAACGTGTGCGCCCCTGGCGCTGAGCTCGTCTTTGAAGTCTACAACTACGGACAGCTCAGCCAGCCCACGAAACTGGGTGAGGCCACGATCCCGCTCACACAGCTCATGGACCAGCGGCGCCACAACAAGTGGCTCGACCTGCTGTTGCCCGAGAAGCTACATCGCGCGGGGCTCAACAATGACGCGCGCGCGGGGCGCATCCACGTGCTGCTGCACTACAAGTTCTCGCGCATGGCTGAGTTCTGTTCGTACTTCTCGTCCGAGCAAGGGTACGTGTACGACTGGCCCGAGTTCCAGGCCGCACACCTGTACAGCAATTTCTGGGTGCTGCTGGACAACTTGTGGCCGTACCTGGAGGTCGTGTGGACGGTCCTGCCGACGCTCAACTGGGACCACCCGACCCACTCATTCATGTGCTTTGCGCTCTGTGTCTGGCTCTGCCTCTCGCTGCAGTGGCTGCCCGTGGTCGTCCACCTGGCACTCATCGCGTTCGTGCTGCGCAACTACTTTGAGCTCAACATCCACTCGTTCACGGACGGCAAGGAGAGCGCGCGCGAGAACGGTACTGCAGCTGGTGCTACTGGCGCTGCTGGTGGCGGCGCGGGTGGCGATAGCAGCAACGCGCCGGGCGAGGCGAACAACGGGCAGTTCCGCCAGTACAACCTGCCGTCGGGCTTCAACCACCTCATGAACAAGATGACCCACGTAACGATCGACCACGAGACGAAGCGCACGCTCCAGTCCGTGCAGAACAACATGGCGTGGTGGTCGAGCATCATCAACAACATCGAGCTCATGTTCTCGTGGGAGGACACTTTCTACACAGCGCGCATCCTGCTCTATCTCATTATCAGCTGCGTGCTGCACATCGTGATCCCGAACCGGTACCTGCTGCTCGCGCTCGTGGTCTACCTCTTTGTACAGTGGACCGTGCCGTATCTGTGGCTCATGCACTTTATCTACGCATTGCGCCGGTCCGTGCGCTCGCTTGTGCACCAGCACCGGCTCACGAGCAGCAGCGAGCAGAGCGAGCTGCTGGCGTCGCGCGAGGTGATGCGCGCGGCGTCGACCTCGTCGCTCCACTCGTCTTCCTCGCGCATGATCGACAAGAACCACCCGCGTTTGCGCCGGTCAGCCTCGAACGCGAGCGCGCGCGCACACATAAGCGTGTCCAAGAAGGAGGAGATGTTCGGCGCCGCGGCGTCCGCGATCTCGCAGCGGTTCGTTGTCAACGGCGGCGAGCGTGCGAAGCCTAAGGCGCCGTGAGCTTTTTGGTTGTAACTGGACGGCTGGTGATGTGGTTGAGTAGCAATCGGCTGGTGTTGTTGTTGGGAGAATAATGCGAGTGTTGCATGGAGAAATGAATGATGAAGCCATGCGGAGCTTTTGCGTGATTGCCATCATGCGACGCTTGTATGCTGGCATGCGAGTTGAGCTGGCGGGGTTGCGTAATTAATGTGCGCCACACCACCAGGGTTCATTCGTATCACAAGAGGTGTACAGCTCTTCCACTATTCATAACCCTTGTACGTAGCATATTCCTACTTGTACCTCTCTGAATGATAGCATCTACAAAATTGTGATTTGTGTGTAAAACAGAATTCTACAATATCTTCTTATAGTCACATATTATATTTCAGAGGCCACTGGACCTCTTGGGTGTCGTCCATGCGTGGTGGCGTGAGAGGAGCACTTGAAAGTGCACGAGGTCGCCATTCCATTCGACTGAAGCGAGCGAGCAGCTCCGTTCGACCCCCACGCGAGCGTGTGTCAGGCGCCGCGCCGCATTCCCTTCACGCCCCCAGCTGCGCGACCGACGGCTCGCCCGCTCTCCCCTTCGTCTCACGGTTTCACAAGGTGGCGGTTTACCCACGCCCTCTTTACCCACGCCCTCTCTCGCTCTCTCTCCAATGCGCTCTCTTTGGCTCATGTGTATGTGTGTGTCCCCCATGTGTGATATTCGTGTATAGGCAGCGTTCTCCGTGTACCATCTTCTATATTAAGCGCTTGAGGTTTATAAGAGTGCATTGCGACAGACACCACAAGACATTTCGAGGCGAAGATGCTCATCCAGCGCCTGTTCGTGCTGCTCTACTCGTTCTTCGTGTTCATGCACACGCGCGTCAAGCACAAGAAATGGCTCGCGCTCACACTCGTGGTAATCTACATCGTGCTGCGCGCCATGGACAAGACGTCCGTGGTGGGCGGCCAATCACGGCCGGTCTTCATCAACCCCCTCAACACGGAGACGAAAGACGACGGCATCCACATGGCGCCCACACCCGTGCTGGCGCCGTGGACCAACCGCACGTTCGAGTGCGTGGGGTGGAAGCGCATCCAGACGTGCGTCGAAGAGGGCAGCAAGTCCGCCGAGGAGCTCGAGGCCGAGGCCGCCACGAAGGAGCCCGAGAAGGACTTCCTGGGCTGCGCTGAGGAGATCGGACACAAGATGGCCGGCTACTGCATTGTGCGCAACCGCACGTCCGGCGACCTCTTCAAGCTCATGATCAGCAACTGCGACTCACTCCCGAACGGCGCCTACACGTGCGACATGGCGCGCGATTTCTCCGAGTACGGGCTGCACTCGGTGGGCTACACGCACTCGCCCGTGGCGCCGTCGCTTGCATTGCCCGCGCACGCGGCGAGGCGCAAGCCCACAAACGGCGTGATCATGATCATCTATGATAAAGTGCTGCCGTCGGCGTACGCGACGATCCGCATGCTGCGCGTGCAGGGCTGCGAGCTGCCGGTGGAGCTCTGGTACCGGCCCGACGAGATGTCGATTGACAACCCGATCGTGCACAAGTTGCTGTCGGATTACAACGTGCGCATGCGGCCGATCTTCGACAAACGCGCCCAGGGTTTCCACGTGAAGCCCTACGCCGTGTACTACAGCAATTTTGACAACATCCTTCTGCTGGACGCCGACAACCTGCCGGCGAAGGACCCGACGTACCTCTTCGAAGACCCCGAGTTCCTGCGCACGGGCGCGATCTTCTGGCCCGACTACTGGCAGCCGACCAACTCGCTCTTCCAGCTCACGAACACGAGCCTGCTGTGGCAGCTCACGGGCGTCGAGTACGTCGACATGTTTGAGCAGGAGAGCGGGCAGGTGCTCATTAACCGGCTGAAGAGCAAGAAGGCGCTCGACAAGCTCATGTACTACTCGACCCACGAGCCGCGACTCATGGAGAAGCTGCACCTCATCTGGGGCGACAAGGACCTCTTCCGGCTCGCGTGGCTCAACACGAGCCAGCCGTACCACTACATCGCGTTCCCGCCGGCTGTCGGTGGGCTGGACCTGCGAGCCGACAAGGGCATCTTCTGCGGCCTCGCGATGATCCAGCACGATGTGCAGGGCGACCTCGTGTTCTTCCACCGCAACAGCATCAAGCTCGACGGCTCGCTTGACCAGCCGCGCATCATGACGCACATCCAGGAGTACGCTTTGGATGGCGACCCGCGGGACTACCGGATCTTCCAGGCCGTGTACGCGCACAAGGAATGCTGCTACTACATCGGCACGGAGTCGCTGGTGGACGGCCGTCCGGCCGCGCAGGTTACGTCCATCGACTCGACGGTGTACGCGGCCATCGAGGACCTCGCAATCCAGTTCTCCATAGAGGCGCGCAACCTGCTGCTCGACGACGCAGCGCGGCACAGGATGAACTCGAGCGACGGCGGCCCCGCAGTGCTAAGCGTGCAGCGCATCGTGGCACTCTTCCTGCTCTCGTACGTGTTGCTCATCATCGCGTTCGTCTGGTGCAAGGCGCGGCCGCTGCGCGAGCGGTTACCGAGTCGGTGGAAGCCCATGGAGTCGAAAGAGAGCTAGCGCACGTACACGTTGCTGCGCTGTGACGTTGCGTGTTGCGATCAGGAGACCCAAACCAGATACACAACAGGCACGCACTCCTTAGATCCTGTAAGTACCCCCCAATGATAGATAACTCGCGTAGAAAGCGAACCAACAACAACACATATTCACCACACACACATTCCATCGGCATTGATTCTCGCATGATGATGAGTGCACTTGCACTGCCAGAATTGATTCCAAGCGGCGCAAGAACTTACCAGGTAGTATGCTAGATAAGAGGGTTTGCAAAGAAAGGTTGATGAGTCAGATTTAAACAATAAATACACCCCTAAAATTGATTATCTGATTCTTTGGAGCTCCTTGAAGTTCCGTCAACACGCCACACCCGCCATTTTAAAAGCGAAAGCGAAATCCTCGCGAGGCGAAAAGAAGCAATTGATGCAGGCGGGGGCGGCTCTGCGCGGAAGGGCGAACGCGCTCGTGGTGAGCAGCAGGTGCGAGCGCTTGCGGCATCCGAGGGAGCGGCCAGTGGTCATGGCACAGAGCGTCAACGTGACCCCGGGCGGTGGCGTTCTCAAGCAGCGCTTCTCCACGAAGCCCGCCTCGTCGTCGTACTCGCGATTGCCCTCAAGCATCTCGCTGCTTCAAGAGCTCGAGCCGTTAAAGAAGCAGGGGAATAACATGGCATATGCTACCACCCAGAGCTGGCGGCCGCTCTTTGGTGCGGCGTCGCTGCTGGGCTGCGGTGCTGTTGCTCTCGCGGCGGGTCTCGTCGCGTTGTCTTCCAGCGAGACACTTACAGAGGCCGCAGATGGAGAAGATCCAGTCGTGAAGAGCTCTCCAGAGCAAGGCGGAAAAGCAAGCGACCAGGCAAGCAACAAACCGCCAATCGTTCCAATCAGCAAGGCGCTCCGCAAGCGCAAGACGAGCAACGGGCGCGAGCGATTCGTGATCAGCAGCGCAGCCGTGCGCGGCGACCGCCCCAAGATGGAAGACACGTCGTTCATCTCCGACTGTAAGCGGTTCGCGGCGGTCTACGACGGCCATGGCGGTGCCGCGGTCTCCGAGTACCTGCGCAAGCACTATTTCTCCATGCTGGCGCCGGAACTGGCCAAGCTGGACGAGGAGCGCGCGGTGGCGAACATCGATATGCTGCTGAACCACGCGGCGAACCAAATGTCTCCTCCTCCTCCTCCTGTTGATTCAGCTACACCAGTTGCAACCAGTTTCGTGAAGCGCAACCACATCCTCGACATTCTGAAGACGTCAATGGAGAAACTGGACGCCGAGATCGCGCGCAAGAACGAGTGGAAGTATCAGGGCTCGACCGCTGTGGGCGTGCTTCTCTACGAGGACGTCATCTACACAATCAACGTTGGTGACTGCCGCGCCGTGATGTGTCGCAGTGGGGACGCCGTCGAGCTCACGCGCGACCACAAGCCGAACGACCCGAGCGAGCAGAGCCGCATTGAATCGCTCGGTGGCACGGTCAAGTGGCACGGATACGTGGACGCCCAGGGCGAGCCCATTGAACCCTATGGCGCCTACCGCATCAACGGCAATCTCGCTGTGGCACGTGCGATCGGAGATCGTGATCTGCGACCGTTCGTTTCGGGGGAACCGGAGGTGAAGGCGTTCAAGCGCGACGAGAACCGCGACGAGTTCATCGTGATCGCCTCGGACGGGCTCTGGGACGTGTTCACGAGCGAAGAAGTGGTGACGTTCGTGAAAGATGTGATGAGCGGCGAGCTAGGCGGCCGCGAATCCTGGCGCAGCGGCGGCCACTCGGACACGCGCGTGCCGATCTTTGAGTGGTCGCAGCAATATAAGAGCGACCGAAGCATGATCAAGGCCGCGCGGAAGCGCCGCAAGCTACAGATCGCCAACTATCTCGTGCAGGAAGCGCTCTACCGCGGCACATCAGACAACGTGTCGGTCATTGTCGTGTGGCTCAGATAGGATGGAAGTGCCATTCACGACTGGGTCTTGTTTCCCTCCAAAGCAGTGTGTTGTGTTGCACGAGCGTGTCGTTGCATCGATGATTGAGTGGCGTTCATGTATTCTAGCTGAAATCTATTGAGATATTGCATGTGTTTCTTGCGCTGTCCTTCAGAAGCAATGCTTTGGTCTGTACTGTGTGAGCGATACTGCAGGCGAATCTGCCTAACGATGGTTTAAAGCATTGTCCACCTTGGTGTGTACCTTGCGTCGCTCTTGCCCTCGTGCCTCCGCGTCATTCCCACGAGATCTTTAACAAATGCAGCTTCGCATCAACCAGTAAAAGCAGCTCCGTTGCCCCACGCTGAGAGAGAGAGTGCGCTGTGTAGTTGATGGTGCACGAGGTCAACCCACGCCAGTTCCACTCACGTCTGCGTTCAACCCACACTTGCACAACTCCTGAAGCGCGGGTGGGTCGTGACTTATTGTTCGTAAAAGGACACCGTCTAGAGCTTGTCAAACGCGTGTGCGAAATGGGTACAACACTCGCAAGTGTATCAGTGCAAGAGTATGTGTGTGTTTGTCAATCAATCAACGCTGTCCGCTGGACATGGCTGCTCAATCGACCACAAGAAGTCAGGTCGGAAATCAGAAACGAGGTGCAGGACCATCACTCATGCAAAGTGTGAGTGATTGTATTTGTAGTTTGAGCTGCAAAATGCGAGCTGAGCTATAATTTTTGTAGATTTACCTACAACTTCTTTGAAACGATTCAAAATATCACAGCTGAGATGAACGTGAATCTCTGCGCTTTCACTTTCTTGCACACGTGGACAAGCATTTGAGAAATCACCAGGTGATTGATGAATGTTCATGCTCTCAGAATCCTTCCTTGTGCGTGTCGTACAGTCTCGTGCAGTCTTGTAATGCATGCGTCATCCATGTGCAGGCCGATTTTCTGATCCAGGTCTTTTTTCTCGTGCCAATTTTTGTCCAGATTAGCTGTTGCTGGATATTTTTGGAACTTTTAAATTCCTTCGTTCCGCCAATCATCGCACTCAAATGTTTCAAAATCCAAATTTACTGGCTGAAATGAAGAATAATCCTATCCACTCCACTTTTACGTCCATTTTCTCACACTTCTCTGGCGCTAAAATGTTGCAGCAACAAGCTGGTGGGACAGCAAATGGACCATCACTCACTCAAGTTCCCTTTTACAGCCAATAAGCGCGTGGCATCGGGAGAACTTTCTCTCTGGTTTCAGGTCCCAGCGACAAGGAGAAACACAAGAAGACCAGCGGTCTCCTTTCGGGCGAAGAGCGAGCTGTTGTGAGAGAAGAAAACGCGTGTCGGCGATTTTGAAAACTAGCATTTCTGGAAAACCCTCGCGTCCCCCACCACACCACCGACACACAAACACAAATGAACTCCAGTCCCAACAACAACGCCTTCGTACCGGCGTTCTACGCCTCAAGCTACGACGACGACGAGCTCGAGTTCTCGGCCGAGCAGGTCCACAGCGACAACGGCGTCGCGTTCATCGCCCCAGCCGCACCTGCCGCTCATTTCAGCGCCGACTTGGCCCACGAGCACGCCTACAACCACGATGAGGACGACGACGACGCGCTCTTCGTGCCTACGACCAAGTACCGCGACACGCAGCACGTGTTCGCGAATGGCCCGTGCGACCTGGTACGTCTCCTGTTCGCCTTCTCTGCTTTCTCTACCCAGCCAGCAGAGTCACTCACACTCATGCTTGCCATTCATTCCATCTAATCGTTCCTCAGGTCTTCAACTCGGAGTCCTTTTCCGAGTCGAGCTTCTTTAGCAAGCCCGGCAAGACCCCAGTGTTTGTGCTCGAGAACGCGCCAAAGAAGATGAGCCACGAGTTCGCTGACCCATTCGCGTCGCACTTTGCCGCGTCATCGCCAGCGTCGCCGTCCTCGTACAACGACAAGGTGAACGTTCCCCAGAAGGAGAGCTGCGCCTTCTTCTGCGTGAACCCGGTGATCCCGTCCCGCCAGAGCCCGACCAAGATCATGGACGCCCTGAAAGCCGCGCTGCTGACCCTGGACTGCGACTTTGATGTCGTCAAGCAGTGGACCATCAAGGTGCACCTGCTGTCCGTGGCCGAGGAGATCGTGTTCTCCATCGAGCTCTCCCGTGTCCGCGGCGCGTCCCCAGACTCCTACGAGGTTGACTTTCTCCGCCAGTCGGGCGACGAGAGCAGGTTCGTGCAGCTCACCGAGTACATCCGCTCGCTCTGCAGCGAGATCGATGACGAGGCGCTGCCGTTCCTGACCGAGCCGCTCGCCGCGTGGCTGGACGCGAAGCAGGAGATCGCTGGCCGCCGCTACGCCATCAAGGAAAAGGAGGCGGCGACGCTGATCCAGGAACTCCACGCCGAGCTGCACCCAGACACGCTCTACGAAGTGACCAAGCAGGTGAAGGACTACTGCCGCCACAAGGGCAACCGCAAGCTGTTCCTGCAGGCGGACCACAAGAACTTCCTCAAGGCCCTCAAGTGGATGCTCACGGACTGCGAGGAAGTGGCGCGCTTTGGCGTGTTCATCCTGCTGCAGTTCGCCAAGGACCAGGGTGTGGACGACGGCTCGGACGACTTTGCGACGTCGTCATTCTTCATGAGCCCCTACGACAAGAGCTCCTTCGCGCTCTTGCTTGAGGACGTGAACACGCGCCAGCTCGAGTTGCCATGCGGCAAGTTCACCTCGGCCATGGTCGAGCAGGTGCAGCAGAGCTGGATGTTCGTCTAGTCTGCTTGCTACCGACCAGCCATCCAGATGACCTCCGATCCTCGAGTACACTAGTAAACAGTAAACCACGACCCAAGTCCTCCTTATCTATCCCCAGCGCCACCGACCTCCCTCACGAGGAAATTTTGAGGCCCAGAGGTCGAAAGAGACCCAGTACATTATTCTTCCAACGCGCTTACGCCTAATAAATTATTCCCTTGCCCCTGACTTCACTCTTGTTCTCTCTTCCTTCCTTCCCTCTTCAACTCGCTGAGACTCAAACATGAAGCTGGATGTGAGGGATTACGGGCCACTCGCCACCTTCACTCTCGTGCACCAAGAGGAACAGCAGCAGTAGTGAGTCAGTTGATCCATCTGCCACGTGAGACTCTCGTGTGAGGAGAGTTGCAAATGGAGCCAGCCTCTTCATCGTGTTTCTGGTTTGCAGTTGAGCTCCGAATTCCCACCCGTTTTCTTCTCTCTTGAACTCTGAGAACGCAAGGGGAGCAAGCTTTTGGGTTGCGTTTGCTGTATTGGTTGTTTATGAGGCTGCTATTGATATCCTTCTTCTGCTGCTGACTGTTGTTAGGCTGCTGAGCCTGAACAAAGCCTGACTGAGAGAGGTGTACGCGTCTAGTTCTCCAGGCCGCTGAAGAAGCTCGGACGGCGCACCCACGTGCGCGGCAGCGTCTCGTCGGTGGATGCCAGACGCAGGTTCTTCTCCTCGTCGCGCATGTACAGCGGCTTCTTCTTCTTCGAGATGTCCTTGAGCGCGATCTTCCATTTGCCCTTCACGTCCGTCGGCTTGGCGAAGCTCTTGAGCTCCTCCACCTTGTTATTCACCGCGAGCTTCTGCAGCGTCAGCGCCTCCTCCGGGTACAGCTTGTCGGTCGAGCCGTGCTTGCCCAGTCGTCGCACGAGCGGCGGGTAGCCCTCGAACTCGTCGTTCAAAAAGAAGAAGTCCGGGTTGCTGTACGCCTCCTCGTCGATGCCCATCAAGAGCGCTTCGTCGTGGGCGCTCAGCTCCTCGTTCTCCTCCTGGTCGAGTGACTGGCGCTCGCGCTTCTGCAGACGGCGGATTTCCTTCTCGTCGCCAGCGGCCTCGGCGCGCGCGAGCGCGGCGGTCTCTTCGTCCATGCGGATCTGCGCGGCCTCCTTGCCAGCCTTGATCTTGGCCTGGAACTCCTCGTGGCTCAGACCGGCCTCCTCGCCCTTCAGGTAAATAATGGCTTCCACACGAGGCTTTGTGAGGTGGAACTTGCGCGCGAGCTTCTCCGAGGTCCACTTCACCGGGTTCTCCATGAAGAGCTGCATCACCTGCTCATCGAGCTCCTCGTCAATGTCCACGCCGCCCTCGTTGATGTCAGCCTCTTCGTCGAGCTTCAGGTCGCCGTCCTCCTCTTCCTTGGCTTCGCCGTCAGCAGCTTCGCCAGCGTCCTCGCCGTCTTCACCCTCGCCGTCTTCACCTTCGCCGCGGGATCCTTTCTCTTCGTCGTCCGCGAGGCTCAAGAAGCGCGACGACGAGCAGAAGCGCACATTGACGCGCGCCACCACAGCAGCGTTCTGCTGGAGCGCCGACGACGCGGCAGCCGCCACCGAGCGAGAGCTCAAAGCAGCCGCAGCGCTGCGAGGCGCAGCGGTGACCGACTGGCGGAGCGCCTTTGAGGCGACCGAGCGCACGACGGAGCGGTACGCGGACATGCTGCTAGCTGCTTTCCTCCCTGATCGCTGAAGAGCTTAATGGTGTCACAGCCGCCGCCGATTCGAGTGAGTGGTCGAAATCAATCAAGAACAGATTTCCGAATTGTTTGCTAAATTTTAACTTTCAACTTCGAAACGCAGAAATTGTACCCCTCCTTCGCGAGCTTCTTTTATTCTTGACACTTGCACAATGTATGCTCACTCGTTTTACCTCTTTAAAAACAATAGGACGACACTAAGACTGAAAATTATAATCATCTTTCCTACCAACGAATTTAATATAATCAAGAAGTAAAATAAAGAGGATTATTGCTTGGCTCACCACATCACGCCTGGCATTCATCGAATTGGATCGATTGCCACGTGGACACCAGCGACGAGCGATGGCGCAGCAGCTCAAGCAGCGCAAGACCGCCGCCTCAACGGCCACCACCACCACCAGCAGCAAGACCAGCAGCAGCACCACCATCAGCAGCAGCACCAGCTCAGCCGTCAGCAAAGATGAAGACGACGAGCCGAACGACTGGTCGTCGATCCTGCTGCTCCTGCTGCTCTACACGCTGCAGGGCATCCCGATGGGCCTGTCGTCGAGCATCCCGTTCATTTTGCAGGAGAAGGTGGGCTACGCAGACCAGGCGACGTTCAGTCTCGTATCGTGGCCCTTCAGCCTCAAACTGCTCTGGGCGCCCTTCGTGGACTCGCTCTACAGCAGGCGCTTTGGGCGGCGTAAGTCGTGGCTCATCCCCGTGCAGTTCATCTGCGCGGCGCTCATGATCGGCGGCAGCGTGTTCATCGGTGACCTGCTGGGCGAAAAGGAGGGCCAGAAGCCGCACGTGGTCTACCTCACGATCTTCTTCTTCGTGCTCTACTTCATGATGGCGACGCAGGACATTGCGGTCGACGGCTGGGCGCTCACGATGCTCTCGAGTAAGAACGTCGCGCACGCGTCCACGTGCAACTCGGTGGGCCAGACGCTCGGCTTCTTCGTGGCCTACGTGGGCTTCTTGGCGCTGCACGACGCCGGCACGTGCAATGCGTACTTTCGGTCATCACCGCAGGACGAAGGGCTCATCAGCTTGCCTGGGTTCATGAACTTCTGGGGCTGGGTCATGTTCATCACGACCGTCGGCGTGTGGCTCTTCAAGAAGGAGAAGCAGGACCTCGACGAGGAGAAGCTGAGCATTAAGGAGACGTACAAGCAGATGTACGACGTGCTGCGCCTGCCGAGCGTCATCTCGCTCACGGTCATTTTGCTCACGTGCAAGATCGCGTTCGCCGCGGCCGAGGCTGTCGCATCGCTCAAACTCGTTGAGTACGGCATGAAGAAGGAGAAACTCGCGCTGCTGTCGCCGATCCTCATTCCACTCGGTATCTTCATCCCGGTATTCCTTGGCCGCTTCATTAAGCCCGACAAGCCGCTCAACCTCTTTTTGATCGGCTACCCGTTCCGCATGGCCTGTGGCCTCGTGTACGCCGCCATCGTGTACATGACACCGTCGGTCATGGCGCACGACAACGAGGGCGTGCATTTCTACTTTTACGGCTTCATCCTGCTCGCCGGCGCGCTTCACGAGCTCGCGGCGAACATGATGTACGTCCCCCAGGTACGCAACCAATTTCCCAGTATTATCGGTCTTATGCCTTGCTTATGCTAGATCGTATTGGTGGTGGCTGACTGACTGGTGATATGTGGCTTATGGCTTGTTGCTGAATGCGTAGATGGCGTTCTTTGCGCGCATTAGTGACCCATCCATCGGCGGCACGTACATGACGTTCCTTAACACGATCTCGAACCTCGGCACCAAGGTACACACACTCATTCTCTAGCTAGCTATACGCATCTCTTTTCGTTGGCTTGGCTCACTAAATTATTACTATATGTGTATACTGTAGTGGCCTAACTCGGTGAGCCTCGCCGTGGTGGACTACCTCTCGACGCGCGAGTGCCTCGGCGGCTCGAGCCACGACGAGATCCTCGCGATCGGCTCGCACACGTGCTCGAACGCCGAGGAGCGCGCCGCGTGCGCCGGCGCGGGGGGCGAGTGTCTCATTGTCACTGACGGCTTCTTCGTCGAGATCGCGATCTGTGCGGTCGTGGGTCTGCTTTGGCTCGCGTTCTTCCACCGCCGCGTCGCATTCCTGCAGAACCTCAAGATTGACAAGTGGCGCCTCTCAGGCAGCAGCAGCAAGGCCGAGTAGATCAGCTAGACTGGCCTCTTGGAGACTGGGAAGGTCAGTCTCCTAGCCATTCATGATTGCTGGCTTGTGTGTTCGTTCATTGCCTACTACGTCTCCTTAGATCTCGTTTCCTTACCTCGTCTTCATAAAGTTAATCTACCTGACACCCCGCGTTAACACCACCACCCGCGACACATTGAAGAAATTGATTCTTGAGAAAAACAAAATGAAAATAATAACCTTGACACCTTCCTTGCTTTTGAATATCTCCTTCGCTCTTGGCTGCTGAAGTGTGTGTGGCTTGGATGGATGGCATGAACTCTAGGCTGAACCCCAAAGCCGTCAACCAATCACTTCTCGCTGTGAAAACAATCTCTACGCCACTCGAACCGCCAACGCCATGAGCTCGTGCTAAATCGCTGCCGAGACGCGCTGCGACGAGTGCCGCTGCGAGGCCACGAGCGTAGACCGGAAGACATCCTGCGGCGCGAACTTTACGCGCGGCTTGGGCTGCGCCTTGTTCTTGCTGCTCTCCAGATGCGCTGACTCAAGCGCGAGGCGGAACGACTCGATCTGCTCCTGCATCTCCTCGTCCTCGTCCTCGAACTGCGACTCGAGAAAGATCGCGCTCGGGTTCTGGCGCGCGAGCCGCATCTTCTCCTGCAGGTCGCGCGGCAGGCGCACGCTCACAACGGTGGTGTCGTCCGAGCTCTCGGACTCGCTCTCGTTCTCGTCGTCGTTTTCGTCTTCGTCGTCGTCTTCTTCCGTGCTCTCAGGTTGTCGCTTCGACGAGTCGAGCGACTGGTTATTGAACTTCTTCGCAGTCTCTCGGGCTTGCGTGCTCTTTGACGCAGATGTTGTTTGGGCTTGCGCAGCAGATTGCTGGGTGGCAGCTTTTTTCTTTTTCTTCTTCTTCTTGCTCTTCTTCTTGCTTGCACCATTCTCAGATTGCGCTTCTCCCGCTTGTGCCCCGGACGTGTGCATGTGGCAGCTCTTGGCTCCATTGCCCGCTGATGCTGCAGCTCCTGTAGACTTTGCCGAGGACGCCGCGGGGCGACTGCCGCCGCTGCCATTGATGAAACTCACGAGCTCGTCGACGCTCGGCTGGTCGAACTCCACGAGCTCGTACTCCTCCGTCGAGAGGTCGTGGTCGAGCGAGTTGAACATGTCAAAGTCAAAGCCCGACATGCCACTGCGGAGCTCTTCAAGTAGTGGCGATTGGTTATTGGGTCATCATCACAGACAAGATTAGTAACAATAACCCCACAAGTGCACAAGATCAATACCCAATGCGACGCACCACAGCTGCACTCCATGGCGCCGGGGCCGTCCTCGAGACCGAACTTCTGGCGGATCTCGTGCGCCGCCTCGGTCGCCGACATGATCTGCGCGATCGAGCGGCACGTGAGGTCCACGAGCGGCTGGATGTCCAGGTGCGACGCCACCTACAAAGCAGCAAATAGTTGCTTATGAGATGTTGGACGACAACATCCAAACTCGTCCATACTAATCTATCTATCGCGACACAGCGTACCTTGGCGAGATCGCACAGGGTCTTTGAGTCCAGTTGGAGGAAGCTTGCGTCCCACGCATGCAGCGCCGTCTCGTGGCCTTCGACTTGCTGCTTGTAGAGACAGCTGCAAGTTCACATTTTTACACACACGCAAACATAAACAAACAAGTCAACAAAATGCGAGATACACACAAGGAGGCGTATCTAGAGCAAGTTCGATGAGGAGGAAGACAGCGTACCGGCAGTAGAAGAGTGCGAGCTCGACGCTGTTGCTGGGCACGTCAAAGATCGGGATCATGTGCTGCTTGACCATCGTCTTGGCTTTCTTGTCCGCGACGTCTGAACAAACAAGCACAAGAAATAAACACACACAAACAAGTGCATGTTAGTACCGCAAATCACACACAAGCGCAAACGTAACAACACACACACAAACGAATTGTCTGTACAGATCACGCTATCCACTCACCTTGTAAGAGCATCCAGAGCGTCGAGGACATCATGGCCTCCTCATGGGTCACGTCGAACACGCGGCCGTCCGAGCACTGGAGCTGCAGCTTGGAGCGCCCGCCGCTGCTGCTGTAGTTGTACCGCGAGTGGTCGTCTCTCTCCGCTCGCAGCTTTGTCGTAGCTGTTGTGGTTGTTGTTGAAAACTTGCTTGTGGTTGGTCCCGCACCACTTGCGCGAATTGTCGCCGAGTCGGGCAGCTTGCGCTTGGCGCTCGCGTCGTCGCCGTCGCGCGCCACAGTCCCTCGCACGCGCATCTTGTCTCCAGCACTCGCTTGTTCGTCGCCTCGACGCCTTCGCTCTTGTTACCACACACTTGCGTTGTGTACGTTCTCGGCCTTGCACTTGCGCCCTTATTGCGTGTGGATGACTACTCACTCGCTTGTGCGACGACGACTTGTTTCTTTGCCTGGCGCTTTTTCTGCTTTCTGAGCGTTTTCCGATACCGTTTTGAGCGTTTTCCGATACCGGATACATGCTGAAATTTGATCACAATAATCTAAAATCCGATATTTTGACAAAAATTGTTTTTAATAACTGATAAATTACCAAAAAGACCATTTTATGCACAGTTGTGAATTTTGTGAATTTTTAGGTTGTACAGTGCGCGACAGTGATTTGTGAACATGGCCATTTTTTGGCCTGGAGGAATCAAAACTGCGTATTTGTCTACGCGAAATGTACAATTGGAGCCAATGTAACGAGCGATAATTTGCATCAAAAATCAATCAATCGGAGCTATGGCGACTGCGCAATGTTATGTTATCACTTTTGAGAGGGTGACACGAATCGTGAACAATGAAATACCATTCAAGGAAGATTCGGCCCAGCCATTCATTTCTCACTCTCCCGCTTTGAAAATACGTTGGTTATGATCATCGCTGTTTTTACTTCTGGCCCATGCATTTTCAAATCGATCAGATGGTGCGAGGCACGGAACTGACGCCAGAAGAACGCAACAGCATTTTGACCCTTCGAGCCGCCGGTTTGACTGCTCGTGCCACTGCCGCCGCGGTCAAACGATCTGTCGGCGTGTGCTCGAAGGTGGTGTCGACAGCAGGCAAGAAGAA
>JAADXK010000553.1:0-20402 GCA_023337805.1 Globisporangium barbulae
AGTGATCCTGGTGGCGCACCGGCTGTCGACGATCCGGAGCGCGGACCGCATCGCCGTGATCTTTGACGGCAAAGTTGCGGAGCAGGGCTCGTTTAACGAGTTGGCAGCGAAGAACGACAGCCTCTTCTCGCAGGTGGTGCTGAATGGGCAGAACTAACGGATTCCATCCAACAGACAGTAAAGTTACACGTTTAGACTGATTTCCCAACTCACATCCGTGTTCAACTGGTGTCCCAGCGTCCTATACAGGCACCTGCATGGTGTTCGCTGAAGCGTCAATCTAACCTTCTTTCACTCTGTCAACAGCTGCACTGACCGACAGAAGCCCATGCGATGGACGCCAGCCTCACGAGCCTTTGCCGCTGCAGTCATTGCAGCGTGAGCTTGTTCAAAGGTGTGCCTGTCCGGTCGTAGCAGAGACGATGCGAGCGGCGAGCCGTAGCGGTTGTGGTCGCGCTTCCCGAGTGCGTGCTGCACACGCACAGCCATGACGTGCGACTGCGCAGCAAGCGTCTTGGAGATGCGGATGCAGTTGGGGCCGTTCGCTTCAGTGGACTCGCACTCTTTCCTGAAAATGCTCATCCCGCGATCGCGAATGACGTGGAACTCGGGAGTTGTGTCGTCATCGAGTGCTGCTGCTAACCCTCGGTACCGCTTGGGCTTTTGGTGCTGTGGTATAACGTACGGCTCCAATGGTGCGATCGTGGTCGGCGCAGACTCGGATCGACTCAGTATACGGGTGGAGATAGTGGTGCTGCTGACTGGTGATGACGTTATCTTGCTACTGCTGAGTGAGCTGCTGGAAGATCGAGGTCTCATGTCTGTTGTTGATGCCTGTTGGTGGAACTGAGGCGCAACAAGTGGCGGAAGGACTGTCGTCAAAACTGCCGCGGACACGTCTCTGACTCGTCTGCCAGCCGAAGAAGCTGTTCGGACGTGATCTACGCCAGAATGCTCTTCGTTGTCGTCTGGCGTGCGCCAGCTTACCTGGGCGATATATCTGTCAGATTCGGGAGCATCGGACAAGCGGCTTAATTGCTGAGGAGCTGAGATCAGCGGCAGACTCGCTGGCGGCTCGGTAAGCGCAAAGACCGTGCTTGGCAGTGGCTCGCTATCGGATTCAAGTCGAGGTGTCCTAGTCTGATGAGTGCTAGGTTCATCGCTGTTGCTGGTCTCAGGAGCTTCACCAGCCTCGTTTTCGACTTGATAATCCGAGCCATCATCTCCGTTGCTGTCAGCTGGCTGTTCATCGAAGGCTGTTTCGACGACCGAAGATTTCCTGCTGCTGCTGCTGTTACTTTTTTCATACGATACGATCGCTTGCTTCCATAGTTTTTTTGGGAGAGTGTCTTCGGACTGCGCGCGTCGAAGATGGCGCTCGAGCGAGACTGCAGGATGCGACATTGAGCGCGACGATGGCACAAACAGGATGTTGCGATAATCATCGTCGTCTTGAGCTAATTGGTCTACTCTCGCAGCACTGTCAGCGGTCTGAACTGTTCGCGGCACGATATATCGGGTCTCCGGCGGTCGATCCTGATCCACAGGCAGCTTTACCTTGCGCTCGTGGAAGCCGAGGATCACGTTGCAGAACTCGTCTTTGATCTCGATGCCTTTGGTGCTGAAGCTGATTCAAGGACGAACATCATCATTATCAGTCAACAGTGAACATTTCATCAGTGAAGTCACGACGACGACTACAACAACAGCGCACCTCTTGGACAGAGTCTCTAGCGCATCGTCTAGCGCTTCGTGGTGCCGCTGCCACAGTCGGTCGAGTCGTCTGAGGGCGAACAGCGCATCGTCGAGGTCCAGTATACGGCACATTTCGTAGATGAACACGGTCTGCTTGTACTTGGAAAGCACGCGAAAGAGGACGGTCGAGTGTGTGAATCGACTCAGATGATGCACGAATTTGAGAAACTCGAGCAGCTTGGATGGATTTCGAAAGTGACAGAGCACGAGGACGAGCTCGTGAAGTGACGTGGCGCTCGCGAGTGCTTCTTCCACGACGCTGCGCAAAGTAAGAAGCTCTGATTCGTGGGTCAGCAATAGTAGCAACGCTGCAAATCCGTTGATCAGGTTTGGCTCGGAGTTCGTCGACACGCAGTCTGCCATGAGCAAGATGAGCGGCCAACAGGACTCCTTCTTCAACAGGCTGAGAAGTGTCGCTTGGTACACGCCTTCGAGGATGCCAAACACGCGGAAGAAACCAGCACCGACGGCGGAGAGGTGTCTGGGATCGCAGATTTGAGTGCAGTAGGACTGCAGCTTGTCCTTCGGAAGCGCGTTCAAATTTCCCAGTGCCAGGTGCTTCTCCTGGTAAGAAAGTGACATGAAAAGCGCGATGAAGCAAATCCGCACGGGCAGCTGGAACAAGTTGAAAAGCAACACCAAGATCTGGAGATCGTCGACGCTGAGATCCCGAGCAACGTTGATGAGGTTCTGGATGTGGTCTGTGCTTTCCAATGCGCGGATCTGCTCGACGAACGACGAGCGCGTGCTCCACGACAGCGGATGCAGTAGTGCGATCATCTCGTGCAGCAGTTCTGACGGAAGCTTGGACGAGCACGCAACGATGCGCAGCAATACGCCGTTCACGGGGTCGCTCGCGAGCATGTCGAACAAGAGATTGCGCGTGATGACGGGAAGCTCGGCTGTGAAAATGACGAGCTCGCGACTCGACGCCTGGTTCATGAGACTCGCAGCGACCTGCACGAAGCTCAGCAGTTGTACAGACGACACATTTGGGGAAATGAGCAGCTTCGTGAACATCCGGTACTCGACATGCGGGATCAGGAGCAGCAGCTCAAAGAAGAGATCAAGCGTGTCGGTGGGCAGCGACTGGATTTTGTCGAGCAGACGGCAGTTGGCTTCACTGGGGAGACTCAGCATGAGTCTCGAGAGTGCAACCTGTTCTGGAATTCGCTGCGTGCGCAACAGGAAGATGAGCCCTTCGTACTTTGTCGACGGGATCACGCGGAACAGTTTGATGGCTTTGTGCAGTGCGATCGTGCACTCGCACAGGTACCGCAGGATACTGTCGTTGAGAGCGTGAACGCGCACCACAGAATCAAGAGCGCCTTCTAATGATTCTTCGGTTTGCTTTCGCTGTTCTTGAGGCAGTGGAGAATGGAGGAGAACATCCACGCAGAGCGCTCTCTTGTCTTTCGGCGCCAGTGTCGTGACCAGATTGAGGATCTTGGTTACGAGTTCGAGGCAGGTCTTAGCTTGTGCACTGTCTTCACTTTGCGGCTTGTCTAAATGAGCGAGAAGAACGTTGTAGATCGGAGTGGCTTCGTCTCCAGGGATCTCGTTCACCCACTTGACCAGTACCTGTCGAGTCTCCAACGAGGGCAGAGCAGAGTTGAGCTCCAGAAACTGCGGGAGGCAGTCCGTGGTGATGCTCTCGATACCTTCTCCTAGCACTGCGAGCTCTTCCGGAGTGTACTTTGCGATCGACGTGATTATCTTGCGTACAAACGCGTTGGGTAGCGTCGAGAGTTTCTGAACCACCGTGTCGTACAAGTTGAAGTGCGCGTCCAGAAAGAGATCGAAGACGAGCCACGCAGCCACGTCGCTGTTCGCTTCTTCTTGTAATTCAGCTGCTGGTGCAGCCTCGCCGTGTGCTTGTGGATCAACCGAGCCCGTTGTATTTCCAGTGTCTCCCTCGAATGATGGCTCCACTGTGGCCACTGCCACGACGTAAACTAGATCGAGAAATCGAAGCTGACTTTGAGTCGAGAAGACCAGAAACAGGCGCGTGAACTCCTCGGTCCTCGTGTACGTGAACAGCGCTGATACGTAGATGCTGATCACGTGGCTCTCAGCGATGCTGAGCGCATCTACGAGGCGGAGCAGCTCTCGCTTGGGCAGCACGCTCAGCGCGACAAGGATGCAGTTGATCAGCTTCGCGGTGTTGAATTTCGCAAACAGCGTCTGTAGCGTCGCCATGGGAAATTCGTCGAGAAGCTTTGACATTTGCAGGCGCAGCGCTGGATCCAAATCGAGATACTTTTGCACCGAAGTCCCCGTTGTCTCATGGAAGTGTGCGAGTTGCTTGAGCGATACACTGGAGAGAGCTTCTGTTGCACGCACGACAGCCAGCCGAACGGAGCTCGAATGAGGTCGCAGCAGCGCTAGCCATGACAACGTGCAGCGTTCGTAGATGGTTTTCACAAGGAAGCCAATCGCGATGTCAAATGGCGTTGCTGCAATAGAGCTTTGGTCGACATCGTCTCGCGTATCATCATCAGCACCAGCAGAACTGCCTCGCTTGTGACCACTATTGCGAATCTTGACGAGCCAGCTAATCCATGTGCGTAGCTCCGGTAGATCCTCAGTGAATAGCGTCAACAGCTCCTGTTGGAGCTTGAACGTCAAGTTGCCACACAGGTGACAAAATGCGGCACACAGTGAAAAGCCGATGGTCTGGAACACCTTCGTGAGCTGCTGGCGGTCGGCGCCGTCTCCAAAAGCGCCATAGAGCTGCATCATCACATTCGACAGCTCGACGTCGACGCTGTGATGCGTGATATAGTGGTGCATCTTGAGCAGGTCGTGCAGGTAGCGCTCCATTTCGTCCTTGACGTCGAGTTTGCGATCGAAATGCGCGACGATGTTCTCAAGCGCGGACTGTGCATGGAGAGCATCGAGCAGCGTCAGCAGCTGCGTCACCTGCGCAGGACGGAAGCACTTGATTGAATGCAGGAGCTGGTCGGCGATCGCCACTTTGTTCAGCTCCAACAGTGTCAGGATCCGCTCGGGCGCTTCATGGGAGTCCGGATCAGGGGTAACGGCGCTCTTCTTGCCGGCTGCCGTCATGGTTGGGAAGGCGCTGACAGACGCACAGGAAGAGTCCTCACAGATCAAGTGTCTCCTTGTAGCACTCTCGTCATTCGCCCACCTTGTCGTCTGCAATGCGTTGCTTGTCTATCAGAGATGATCAATGCTTGAAATAGACCACAATGAGCGAGTTGCAGTTGGTGGCTTTTGCACTTGGAGTTTGTATCAGATTCCGCACGCAGTTGAAGTTCAGAGTGATGGTCAAACTTGATCAATTGTCTTGGAATTTGTATGTCAGCTTGCATTGACAAGGATGACAGACGAGCGCGAAACACAATTTGGACAGAAAGAGCCAACGACACAGCATGGAAGCGCACGAAGCCGCCAACCGCTCCCACATCTCTCGACTTCATGATGCGAGAACGATGGAGTCCTCAAGAGCGAGCACGTTCCGCGGATGATGGGGTTGGTGCTCTTCCGCCTGCTGCGGCTCAAGCCAGAGCCCGGATCATCGCTTTCGCTACTCGACTCAGTGTCTGTCGTGCAGCTGAAGTTTTCTCTCGGCTGTGTCGAGACAATTGCTGATCGACGCTGATAGCTTATCCAAACTTGAATGCAATTGCAGTTCTGCTACGCGCTTGCACCGCCTGAGCGCGTTCCGAGAGCTCAAGAGCGCGTTGTGGACGCATGTATTGAGCTCTACGACGGCGTTCAAAGCTGCGCACGGTGTCCACGCGTGCTTGTTCAAATGCCCAGAGTTTTCGCGCTTCGTTACCTACCTCAGGCATTACCAGTACTTTAGCGAAGTTGACAAGACGCTATCTAAGGCGCTGTACGCGTTCGTGACGACTCCAATTAAGACGCAGACTGAACAGCTTCAAAACGACATCCCAGCACTCGCGGGCTCGATATCCAAGTCCAGCTCGATGATCGCTTTTAGCCTCTCATTTACGGCTGTAACTTCATTGCAGATTTTGTTGAGCGTATTGAACGCATACTCGATCGCGTGTTTGCTCACCCAGGTCGCCCTAAAAATGCTCGATTTTAGCGACAACCCGATGGACGCTGAAGCGCTGGCACTAATCACTCGGATTCTGCAGAAGAAGAATGTCTACCAGTTCCAGGAGCTGAAGTTACACTAGTTATCTCTCGGATATTGCTTCAAGTGACTAGGACAGACTAAACAAGACACCGAACGAATTCCTCGACATCATGAGAGCCGTGTTTGACGTGCCGAGACTGCTCAGCTACGCAAGTGACTCACCAGCGAACCTACCAGACCAGGCGCCTTTGCTGCTGCAGAGAGCGCCGATGTATGGGAATTTCTTGTGCGCCAAGTACTGTGCAGCATACTATTGAGCGCTGTGATACAGATACCCAGTATCAGAAGACGTTTCCGGGTATTCTGCGAAGGAATGCGATTAAAGACGACGACACTGAAGAAAAGTCTGGATACTGGCGTTGGGTGGCTTTCGGACGCTTCTACCCACGGTCAAAGAGATTCACCAGCGCATTCAAGCTCTGCGACATTGGTTGCCTGGCGTGCAATCACAAAGCTGCCGAAACGTATACGAAGACCATGCGCAATTCGCAGCAGAACTGGTTTACCACGGAAGCACTGAAGACGACAGCAACTCTATGGCGACTGAGTTAATGGTCTGCACGGTGAAGAAGCACGCGATCATCGAGGTGTTTCGATCAGGTTCAAAATCGACGTGGACGAATGCTTTGCAGAAGCGACGCGAGCTGAAAGCATTCTGTGAGAGACAAGATGGGTCTGTCTGTGTTGTTTTACTCGGGGTTGGTCTAGGATGGGTGCAGTCGGAGTTCATGGAGCGTGTCGACTGAGAATCGTTGGACGCGTCGAGACTCCAGCAAATGGGATGGCTTGATGTGTAACTCGGCCTTGACGGGGAATTTCAGAGCATGAGAGGTGTGAAAGCAATGATCGAAACGGTTGGTCCGCAACTGCGCTCGCTTGAGCTTCATCGGTGTGACCTCACTCATGAAGTCATTTCAGTGCGTTTTGGAGCACTACGCCAAACTCCAGCAGCTGAGTTTGAGCTCTTCCCATGTACCCGCCAGCGATTGTAATGTGTGTGATCAGAGCTCTACGAGGTGACTTTAAGCGTCGGCTGCCGTCACTCAAACTGAATGGAAACGCTGTTGCCACCGTCAAGAGTTCAAAGAACCTCGCAGCAATCCTGGCTGACACCGACACTCCCCTAGCGCTGCGTGAGTTGAGACTGCACGACACTCGTTTTCGAGCTCCAGAATTGTCAGTACTTTACGAAACCTTGCAAGCTAATTGTGCACTCGTTGTGATCGAAATGGCTGGAAGATCAGAGCGCTGCGCGCATCTTGAATCGGATGATGTTCGCAAAAATATTGCGCTTTGAAGCAGACTATCAAGGGCCATTGTTGCCATCTGCACTATCGTTGAGATCCAAGCTGGTGTTTCTTAGTGCCGTGGTAGCTTTCAGCAGCAAGACATCATCACGCAGCTCGCGGAGTTCGTCCTCACTATCATTGATATTCGCATTCGCAGTGAGTCGTGAAGTGCGGCGAGCGATCGCCTGGAATGTCGATGATGAGCATAGCAATCGCTGATAACAAAATATGATGCTGTGCGAGATCGCGATGTTCGACACTAGTTTCAATCGGACTGGCATTGGTGGCTCGATAGGTTACTATCGCTAGCGCTCAAGCACTGTTGGGAGCTATGATGTTGACGAGTTTGTGCTTTGTCGCCTACATGAAACACGCCAGAGTTGTCTTGATTAGCGTTCGTCAGCCAAAAACCACATTATCCAGACAACAGAGAACCAAACTCACATCGATCGCAGGTAATCCTTGGTGTAGTCGTCGAGAGGCAAGCCCCCACCTCGTACTGCCGATGCCGCTGCTGCCCCACTACCAGCAGCAGCGGGCTTCACTCCTCCGATTTTTGCTGAGTCTCCTTCATTATCGAAGCTCCCAGTTCTGTCGTACAACTCTATCGGCCGCAACGTTGTCTCTGGGAGGCTCACGGACGACTCGGAGGACGACTGGTACTGGTTGAAGCCTCGCGCTGTCTCCTTGTCTATAGACTTTGCATTCCCCGACGGCGATGACGGCGGCAACTGTGACGGGAACAGGTGCTCGTACAGGAACGTCAACACCTCGTCATGCGCCAGCAGCCTCTCGATCAAGCGAACGCGGTCTACAGACGTGAAGTCTTCGAAATCTGGCCCCACATCGCATCTCTGGTTCCTCGCTTTGTCTGCATTCGAGGCGCGCAGCCCCGGTTTCTCCTGCTTTCTCTCCAGGCTCGTTGAGCCGCCGCCGTGTCTCCGCTTCACCACCGCTTCCTTCACAGACTCGATGCACTGAATGAAAAAGTTCTCCAGATGTGAGCGCTGCTCCTCGTCTTTGCCAAAATATCGCTGCTGCTTCATCATCACCAGCTCCTGGTTCTTCTGCTGCAGCTCGCGCTTCAGGATCTTGATCTGGCGCTTGAACTTCTCTTCGCGCTCCTCAAACATCGACGGAGGCGAAGCGGGGGTTTCCAAGTTCAGGCACGGCAATCCACCAAGAGAATGGATCCCTCCAGTCGTCGAGCTCTCTGAGTTCCGCTTGGTTTGCTTTCGAAGCATAGCTGAGGCGCCTTTGTTTTGACTCTCGAAGCTTGGGAGCATGCTGCTCTCGAAACCAGCATTTCCATTAGGCGATGTGATGCGCACGTCAAGCTCTGCGCGCAGCAGCTTGTTCTGCTTCTTGCAGGCTTTCAGCTGTTTCTCGAGCCAGTTGCGGTCTTCTTCGATGGCCTCGAGCTTCTCCTTCATGTACTTCAAGTCCTTGGTCATGGATGTAGTGAAGGCGTCCAGCCGGAGTGCCTCTTTCCGATACCAGTCGCGCTCCTCTTCGATCTTCTTGATCTTCTCCGTCTTGTTCTCCGTCGTCTCGTTGCGATGCATCTTCTCGCGCATGTCGTGGAGCTCTTTCTGAACATTGTACATATGCGCGCGGTATGCGGCCAGGAAATCCTTCTCCTGGCGTCCAAGCACGGCGCTGATCTATATGGCAAGAGCATATTAGTCGTAGCATTCTGCTACCTAAGCTCAGCGAAAAGCAAAACTTCACTACCTTGTCAGACAGTGATCCCACGACTTCATGGAGCTGGGCATGCCTGTCTCGCACGATTGCCATTCTGTTTTCACCACGACCCATGGGCATAAGACAACGTCACCTCATCGACACTGTCGTTGGTTAGAGCCTCACGTACAACGCCAAAGCACAATACGCACGCTTTGGGCTCTTCGATGACCACTTTGCCATGGCTTTGCGCGTTCTCGCCTCCAGCGCCACCACCACCGCCATTGCGTAATGACGTCAGAAATGTGTCCTTTGAGAACATTTCGAGGTTGTCTTGGCTCATGGTGTGGACGAACTCACGAGCGATTTACCTCCCTTGGTACTGGCTGAGGTGCAGGCCGCGACGTGAGTGTTTCCTCCGCGCTGGTCGATTGAAGTCGCATAAATAGCTGCTGCTGTGGCGGCCTTGTCAAAGCCGAAACGAAACAGAAACCACCGAAGAGCCCAATCGCCATGATCAAATCTCATCATCACCAGTGAGAATGGTCGTTGGCACTTGACAGCATGACTGCTTCTCATGATTCCAGCTCTTTCTCGGCACGAGGCTTGTTTTTGCGTGTGTCTGAGTACCTTTAGGATGGAATACTCTCCTGTCTTAGCTCGACCTTTTAATCTGCCAACACGGCACAAGGGGCACGAGCGATGAACCTATGTGCCTTTTACCTTGGCGCTGGGGTGTAACTGGACTGCGCGACTTCTCACGCACCTCAGTCGCAAGAACGATGTTTCGAGGCGGAAGTATGAGCGAAATCGGAGACGAAAAGCGGTTCTTTGCCCCGCCGATCTTCCCGTTCCCCGACGTCGATGTAGACTCTGGCCTGTACGATGACCAGGACGATGATGACGACGACGCGAGTGACAACAATGTCAATCTCTTTGATACGCATGAGTTCTACAACCTGGAGCAGGATCTGCTCCTCGTCAAGTATCGCTGCTTCCAGCCGGAGCTCAAGATGGACGAAATCTCGCGTCACTTCCAGAAAGAGTTCGGTGTCGCGAGAAGTCCCGAGCAGTTGGAGCAGCGCTTCGTGTTGCTCCAGTCACCGGAGTTTCGAGTGCTGTTTGCTCTTTACCTCCAAGCGATCTCGCTCAACAAGGACGCACACTACGCCAGCGGCACGTACGCCAGCGGCACGTACGCCATCTTGCCGGAGTACCAGTCGCTGCTGCGAAGCACGCGGACGTCGTGTGAGACCAGGCTGTTTCAGCTTCTCTACGACGACGAGAAGTTCCAGAACGAGCCGAGTGAGATGATCAGCGTCGAGATAACCGGACACAACTTCCCCAGGGTACGCTGCATGATTAGATGAGCGCTCACTTTTTGTTCTTGGTACTCACACGGCGCGGTAGTATACCAGGAGCGTGTCGAAGAACCAGCTCTGTCGCTGCGCGAACATGATCCAGCAACTCTTCAAACGCCCCGAGGTTGGAGTGCGAGCATCTCGTCATAAGGCGTTCACACTCCAGGCTACTGGCACTCGGCTCGAGAAGCTTCAGCTGACCGATGCTGTCGCATTCTACGACTCATGCCACGTGTACAACCACTTGGAACAGCCAATCTTTGACCGTCTGGTGCAATTCTCAAAAGACCCGACCCTGATGGAGCGCCTCGAGCTTCAGCGGCAGCAACTCGCTGAGTCGAGCCGCATTAAATTGGACGTGAAGCAGCAGCTGCACGAGATCTTTGAGACGCAGCACAAGCAGCGCCTTGTGAAGCTGGAGCAGATGAAAACCGACGAGTTTGAGCGAATGAAGGCGCAGCTTGAGAAGGTGGTGGAAGACGACATCCTGCACATTCGCCGAATGCACAACACGCTCTTGAACCACGAGAAAGCCAAGATTGACGCCAAGTACGAACAGCAGGTCACGACGCTGAAAGAGGAGATCGATGAGATAAAGCACGAGACGTTCGAGCTCCAGCAGATCTGCGAAAGTAACGGATGGCACAACCTCGAGCGCGACATCATGCAGGCGTCACTCCAGGTCGAGCGAATCTTTGGTACGAGCGACTACCTGGTTCGGCTTCTCATCTTGGCGGAGGATCTTGACGCTGAGCCATTGCGACGCGCACTGATCAGCTACTTGAGTGAAGCCGGCAAGTTCCCGCAGTTCGCTCTTCGTCGAGAGATGACGAGCAAGATGATACCAGACACGACCGTGCTCGAAATCTTGAAGCGCTGTCCAACAAAAGATCTCTGCGAGATTCAGCAAGTTGGGAACCGATTTCTCCATCACGAGCTGGTTGTCCGCGAGATCCACACGAGAAGAGTGGCGTTCGGTCGGTTTCTGTCGTCTCTGACCAACGACAAGCTCCGCGCGGCTCTGCTTTATTCGTCGTCTGGCGGTAAAAACACCAATCGTAAAGAAGAAGTCGTGACGAGCGGCATGATCATCGATAGCGAATTCGCACAGCAGATCGCCGCTGCTGCGGATTTCCCGGAGGTGCTCGAGCAGGAGTTCGCGCGCCGTCGCGACTTTTCATGCGTGAAGATGAACAGTCAGCACCTGGAGAAGCAGATCAGCTTCTCTGAAGAAGACTGCTTGCTGCAACTGGAAGTCTCGCACCGGTACTGCACGGTGCTGGCGACGAAAGAGCGCAAGCAGGGCGAGTCTGGCAAGTGGATGTACGAGGTGAGTGCTTGTCCTCTGTCTTCTATGGACTTGCTCCTTGACTGGACGAGGTTGTTGATCTTATAGTGCTGTTCTTCATTGCGCAGGCGACAATCGAGGTCTTTGGCGGTGACGGGGAGAGCATCTTGCTGGGCTGGGAAGTGCCACGCGGCGCTACTGCGGTCTCTGAAGACGCATTCGCCAACGCGTCCGTCTCGACAAATGGCAACACGAGAGGTTCTGTCTCTCGAACGGTGGCTTCCTCAACGCTCCAAGCACACGCGCTGACTACCAATTCCTCACTTGCATCATCGGCTTCATCGAACCTCTTTGTGCCGACCAGCTTGAGCAGCAACAGCACTTCAACACTCGTTCCGGGACTCGCGCCGAGCCACGACGGACGCAGCTTTGGAGTGACGTGGCAGTCGGACAGCGGACTGGACATGGGCATGCTGCACGCAAACGGCCAGTCGCGCTCGGGCGTGCCGTGCTTCCGCGCGGGCGACGTGGTCGGCTGCACGATCAACCAGGACGACGCCGTGCCGCACCTGCGCTTCTACCTCAACGGCGAGCAGGTGCTGCCGTCGCTCGCGGGCGCAGCCAGCACGCTCTCGTACAGCGCGGGCATCGCCATGCAGAACCCACCGTCGTGCCTCTTCCCCGCGCTCGCCATGTACTCGTCCAAGAAGAAGCCGCAGATGCGCGTGCGCTTCAACTTCCGCGGCGGCTTCGCATTCCCGATTGCAGGCTTCGAGCCGTACGGCGCGCCGTTGTAAAAAGAAAAAATGGAATCATATATGGTTAGCAAGCTACATGTCCATGTCGTTGATTGCAGTTTGTGGAAGGAAGAGTGATGGTCACATGTTTGAACTTGCAAATGCGGGCATTGGCAGACCGCGGAGCAATCGACGTGAAGGAAGCATGGGCATCGCGGGGCTGCTGCCGGCGCTCAAGAGCGTGACGCACCAGGTGCACATCGCTAAGTATGCGGGGAAGATCGTGGGCATCGACGCGGCCGGGTGGCTCTACCGAGGCGCGTACAGCTGCCCCATGGACGTCGTGCTGCGCACCAAGAACGCGGACGGGTGCGTGCACTATGGCGTGTGCATGACGATTTTTGCGCTCGTTATGCGGCATTGAGTGGCAAATATCGTGCACGTGATGACGGGTTGGATGATTGATAGCGCGTTGGTGTGTATGTGGATAGGTACCTGAACTACTGTTTGGAGCAGATCAAGGTGCTACAGGAGCACAACGTGACGCCGATCTTCGTCTTCGATGGCGCACATTTACCTGCGAAGGCAGAGCTGAACGCTTCGCGAAACAGGTTCGATGGAGTGCTGAAATGCTAGAAGCTAGTTAGTGCTAATCTGATGCATATTTGGCGCTTGTAGAAATCGAGAGGTTTGGAAAACCAAAGCCCTGCGACAGCTGAACAGCGGGGACGAGAGCGGGAGCTACTCGGCGTTTGCGAAAGCCGTGTCCGTCTCGAACGATATGATCATGAAGTTCATTGCGGTGCTGCGGCGCATGAACATTACATTCTACGTCGCTCCGTACGAAGCTGATGCGCAACTGGCATACATGTCGCGGCAAAAGATCATCGACGTGGTGATCTCGGAGGACTCGGATTGCATTCCGTACGGTTGCAAGACGGTGCGTGAATGCAGATTCTTCTAGCTAATGCGTATGGCGTGTTACTCACTTCCATGAATGGCGTCGGATGCACAGATCCTCTTCAAGTGGAGTCCGGACGGATGGGCGAGTGAGCTCAAGCGACGCAGCCTAGGCGCGAACGAGGAGCTTTCTTTCGTTGGATGGACAGAAGAGATGGTACGTTCGACTGTGCCGCCTGTCGCTCTTTGCTATCCAATCGACTTACCAAAGTATTTTGGTGACTCTAGTTTATTCAGCTATGTGTACTATGTGGGTGTGACTACTGTCCGTCCATACCCGGCGTCGGCATTGTCACCGCGTACAAGTTCGTTGAGACCAACAAGTTGCCAGTGAAGGTAAGTTTTTCCTCCTGCAATGCAAAGTTGTCGGAGCTACGCGCACTTATGAATGTGTGTCTGCCAGGTTGTAAATGCTCTTCAAGAGCAGAAGCACTCTGCGCTACCGCCGAATTATGCAGAGCGATATTACTCTGCGATCATCACATTCCGGCATCATCTCGTGTTCGATCCTCGCGACAACGTAAGGAAGCCTTTGCAAATTGCGGTGGATGTAAAAATGTCTAACCACCTCGTCCTTGTTTTGCTATTTCAAGAAAATGAAGATGCTGAATCCTCTCACTCTTTCGAAGGAGATTCTGCCGCTGGTCGACAAAGAGCTGCATTTCCTTGGAAACATCGAGCTTCGAGACGATATTGTCGCCTTGATTGCTTGTGGCGAAGTTCATCCCGTTACGCTCGATAGCTACGACTGGAAAGAGGCGGCTGAAGCGCTGAACGAAGAACAGCAGTCTTGTCTGGCTCCGAAACCAAGCACGCGCTCGATGACGTCCACAGAGAGCAGTGTAATTGACCGACAAGAGCGAAATCGCCTCGAATACGATGACCAGTCAAGTCACTGCACCAACCTTTCCCAGCCTAAAGTTGGAGAGCACGATGCTCAGAATTCGTCTCACACCATACCGAGAAGCCGGACAGCCGAGAGAGAAGATTGCGAGCGACCAAAACCAGCATCGACATCGTGGAGCCACCTGGACAGCGTGCTGGGAACGTCACTTCATATTCTGAACTTCCGCAGTCCGAAAGTGAGCGACAATTTTCGACCACTCGTGTCACTCCCCAATCGCGTGCCAATTTCCCATGGTGGTACGACGTCAAAAGAAATGAAGGAGTTTGAAAACCAGTCTGTTCGACACACTGTGAAGCGGATCAAAAACCCTACCAAGCGAAGACGCGAAGAGAATGGAAGTGGCTTTGACGGCGAAGTGATGTGCCGTATTGACGGATCAAGTTCCAGCCAACGCCCAAGAAGATCGTCCGATGAGGTAGTCATGGAAGAATCGGTTCTCAGAATGCGACCACACCACGACTCCAGTGCTGCACCAGTCGTCACTCCATCCCCACCACCCCCGATGAAGCCACTGAAGAGACCGTTTCCGTTTGCCTTCCAGAACACGGAACCAGTTAAACGAGAAGACAGCAGCAGCTTCGAGAATCCACCAAACGCGGAGAGCGGAAGTGATTTCGTGTGGGCGCTGCGGCCATTTCACCAGAAGCCGCGAGCCCCATCTGAGTATTCGTCCTTCTCCCGCGCGACTTACGCGGAAGAGAAATGGGATCGGATACTCGGCGCCGAGATCGATGAGGGTAGCAGCGAGAGTGGGAGTGGCGAGATGCAGATTGCCGATTCGCAGAGCAACGAATCGGTCGCCTCAGGAACGGACCACAGCCTCGAATCAAACGTGCAACAGGTGAACGAATGGTGAATAGCCCTTCCATTACGGACGGTAATACATTATGCTTAACTTATGACGGGTGATGGCGATGTGTGTGAGCTGGTTGATCGTGTGTTTGCTGAATGGCCAGGCAGCCGGTGTTGTGTCCCAAGCGATCACCAGAACCCAGAGCCGTTCGTCGCCGGTCGAAACTCGTCGTCTTTCTTGGAGCCCGCGTTCGCTGCTGCGTAGTTCAATCCAGACTGGCGATACTGTATCAACTCGAGCGATGACGGCGGTCGTGATGCAAACGCGATGGACGAGTTGCGTCGAATGGTATGCACTTGCGGATACTGCGGCCTTTGTTGGCGCTGCTGATGTTGATGCTGTGGGGGCTGATGCTGCTGATGACATCGCTGGTTGCTGATCTGCGTCGGAGCTGGGGCCACAATCGCTGGACAAAAGAAGCTCGGCGCTCTGTGCGTGCTGACAGAGAAGCTCGACTCACCCATCGTCTCTTCAAGCGCGTGGATGCCCATGTCCCCATCAGGGGTGCCGCCATCGACAGCGCCACGTCTTCCGGACTGACTGCGATGGTAGTTCCTCAGCGGTGGGAGTTTCTGCAGGAACTGGATGTTCGCCTTGATGAGCATGGCACGCTTGCGGCGCGGCTGCTCGCCGTTCGCGTCGCTGTTGCTGTAGTACGTGTCCACGGCGTCGTCCTCGTCGTCGTCCTTGTCCGCTTCGAAGCCCGAGTCGTCGAGCACGAGTGCAGCGGAGTCATCGTCGACCATCATGGCGCACGAGTCGTCGTCGTGCGCAGCGCGGTGAAGCCGGGTCTTGGAATGCGCATCCCGCGAGCGCTTCATGCCGACTCGAAGGGCCATCGTCCGGGCTCTGGTACAAATACCGTAATGGAGAGAGATGACGGCGTCGTGCTTGTCCAGTGTCCGTCGCTCTAGTGGCGCTCGTGCTGCTGCTTTGAAGTCCAACTGGCTAGCTGTGTGTGTGCTTGTGCCCAGTAGCTAGAAAAGCAAATAATGGAAAGAACGCGAGAGGACACAGCCATAAGAGCTGGTCGCGCCCATTTCCATCTGGCTGCCAACATGCGAAAAGGCCGCGTCACCATACTCAATTCAAGTGTAAAAGGGCATCTGCCAAAGAGAAAGACGAGTCAGGGTACGTACGTACGTAACCCCAAGCGCACCCCCGCAATGAAACGACAACAGCCGCGACGGCTACTCTCGCTCATCGTGCACGCGCAGGATCTCGCGTCGCGGAGCAAGCGCGCGGCCGTCACGAATGCGCTGCTCGCACCCAACAACGCGCTTGACTTGCTGCAGCTGCGCGCCGTCGGCGACGACCCGTCGCAGGACGCGCTTGTGGATACCGGCAAGCGGCTTCAGGAGCTTCTCGCCGCGACTCAAGATGCACACAACAGCAGCAGCAATAGCGGCCATCTGCCGGTGAAGCAGCCCGCGCTGATTCTGAATGCGTCGCTGGACGACATTGCCTCGCTTACGGAGAGAGACCCGAGTGCATTCGATGGCTGGCACGTGAAAGAGCGCGATTTGTTTCGCGCCGACCTGCACCAGCGGATCCAGCAAGCGAGAGCGCGCAGCGACCAGACGATCGTGGGCTGCTCGGTGCACTCGGTCGCATCGGCGATCCACGCGGCGCGCCTCGGCGTCGACTACATTCAAGTGGGTACAATGTTTTCCACACCGTCGCATCCCGAGAAGGCGTCGGCGGACCAGCTCGAAGGTCCACAGCTGCTGCGCACGATCCTCAGCGAAGGCAAAACAATGGAGGAAGAGCTCATTCTGCCGCCGCTCATCGCGGTCGGTGGGATCAACACGCCGCAACAGATCCAACAAGTGCTGAGCGCGGGCGCGAGTGGCGTCGCTGTCATCCGCGGAGTCCTAGCAGCAGCGGACGCGCGCGCAACGGTAGCGCAATACCGCGCAGTGCTGGACGGCCATGGCCATGATGGCGTAACGCTGTGAATGCAATGCACACGCAAAGCGAATAATAACAACAGCGCAAGAGCAATAGAGACAGCATTCAAGCAAACTATAACTAAATTTCGGATATTCATCTCGCGCACTCGGAAGCAAAGGGCTCGAAAAGCAAGTGTCTACATGAGACGGGCCCTAGAAGCGAGCAATCAAACCAATCGCTTGTGTTGTACTCTGTGGCTCTCGTCTCGCTGCTTATGCGTAGCCGCCGTCCAGGATGACGTCGTCGATCTTGAGGATCATGCGCACGACCTGGGTCGCGAGCTGCAGCTGCTGCTGCTTGCCGATGAGCGTCTCGAAGACGTGCTGCTCCTTCATGTCGTTCGTGCCTGTGGAGTTGCAGTCGATGCCCAGGCGCGGGTTCTTCTCGCTCAGCTGCTGCGAGCGCACGGCCGAGAGCGAGTCGATCGGGCTCAGCCCGCTGTTCTCTGCCAGCGCCATGGGGATGTCTTCGAGCGCGTCAGCGAACGCGCGGATCGCGTACTGCTCGATGCCCGTGATCTTGTCAGCGTGCTCGCGCACCTCGATGCCGCACGCGATCTCGGCCGCGCCGCCGCCGTACACGATGCGGTTGTTCTTGATCAGGTTGCGCGTGACGCACATGGCGTCGTGCAGCGAGCGCTTGGCCTCCTCGACGATCATCTTGTTGCCGCCGCGCACGAGGACCGTGATCGCGTCCGAGCTCGCACAGTCCTCGATCACGAGCATGCGCTCTTTCGTCGTGCCGAACGCCACCTCGCGCACCGTGCCGGCGTGACCGAGTTTCTCAGCCGTGAGCTCTGAGAAGCGCGGCACGATGCGCGCGCCAGTCGCGATCGCGATGAGCTCGAGCTCGACGCCGCCCACCCAACGCACGGCCGGGAGCTGGTTCTGCAGCAGCAGATGGTTCGCCTCGTCGTCAAAGCCCCACTGGCAGATCACGAGGTTCGCGCCGCTGTCCTTCACCTGCTGGATCATCGTCTTGAAGTACTCCTGCTCGTTCGCGTACAGGCGCTCGTAGGCCTCGACGCTCGAGATCTCGAGCTTGTGCTTCGTCTTGGGCTTGGGCGGCTCGAATGGGCATGTGAGCACGCAGAGCTTGGCGTTCTTGACCTCCTTGGGCATCTGCGGGTGCGAAAAGTCCTTGTCGATCACAATGCCGTTGATCAGCGCAGTCTCCTCGAGGGTGCCGCCCGGCTTGCCCTCGACCTTGATCAGGTCAAAGTTCACGTCGCGCGTCTCAAAGTTTGCGACCTTGAGCACGGCGTCGACGGCGATCTGCGCCATCTGGCGCTTGTACTTGTTGATGATCTTGGATGAGAGCGTGGTCATCGCGGTCTCGACCAGCGGCGTCGAGTCCTCCTTGGTGAAGTGGATCACGTCGCCGATCTTCTCCAGGTGCTTGCACGCGATCTCGCACGCCTCTTCAAAGCCGTCGGCGATGCGCATCGGGTGCAGCCCGTGCGCGAGCAGCTTCTCGGCCTGCTCCAGGAGTGCACCGGCCAGCACCACGACGCCCGTGGTGCCGTCGCCGATCTCGTTGTCCTGCGACTGCGAGAGCTCCACGAGCAGGTGCGCCACGCGGTGCTCCACGTGCATCTGCTCCAAGATGGTCGCGCCGTCGTTCGAGATCGTCACGTCGCCGTCCTGGCTCACCATCATCTTGTCCATACCTGCATGTAGCATGAATAAATGAGCTCCCGTCATACTTATAAAGGAACAAAACGCCTCTTTCACGGAAAATTACTATGGACAGCAGCATACCGCGAGGACCAAGCGAGGTACGTAGGAGGCTCGAAACCGTGCGCGCGGCCAGGATGTTGCTCTACACATGCACATACGTGATGAACGTTAGTACGAGGCGCGAACGATAAAGCGTGATAGAACGCAGGATGAAGACACATGTAGACGAGTAAAGATCGCGGGAGAGCTGTTTGTGCGTCGCCGTACCTTGATCGCTTCGACGCCCTTCACGCGCTCCTTCTGCTCCTGGTCGCGGATGATAATAAAGGGGCGACCGTACTCATCAAAGACCATCGACATGGCTGCTGCTGTAGGGTGTGTAAAGAGATGTCTTTGTGTCCTTCAGGGGCTTCTCGCTCCTCTCCTGCTGCGGCTCGTTGCGGCGTGGGCTCTTCGCTTCCTGACCACAGGGCGCGGCGGCAAGATTTCGTTTTGCCCCTGTGTGGGAATTGTGGCGCGTCCTACCTGATGTGTTATGGAGCGCTCTACACGATATGCTACACAAATAGGAATGACCTCACAGAAAGAGTGACGTAAAAAGATTTTACACAATTGAAGTCAGTGGAGCGAGGAATGATACGTTTTGGCAGCGAAAGGGGTGCTGCTATATTTGTCCTATTTCAGGCATTGTCCTATTCCCAAGCTGGACCCCATTCCTACTTTTCATTTCTTTTTGACTACTATTTTGACTACCTGTTTATTTTTATTTTTAACTTTTTGACTATTTGTTTCATTTTATGCAAGTGTGTGGGTAGACTTTGTGTGTAATGAATTGTGGCGCGCTCCTCCTAGAGTGATATGGAGCGTCACACTAAAATGAATGGTCTCACAGAAAGTGAGGTAAAAACTTTTACAGCTAAAAATCATTTTTCAAATAGAAATTTAACACATATTATGCAGTGAGGAATTACGACTTAGCTAAAAGAGGGCTAGTCCTGATTACAGGCATCTGCAACAATAGATATGAATTTCTTCTCAACATCGGCGACAATATGGCTTGTCCCGATGCCAGGCTTCTGCTAAGATAGGAATCTGGTTTTTCTGTGTAACAAGTAAGGACAGGCAAAAGAGAGAGAGAGAGCAGAAGCAAAAAATCGAACGATGCTATGCGACGAGATAATTAGTATAAACCTATGGGCGCAAGACGACATTTAAGGCGGGATCAAATGGGAAACTACCGTGAAGGAGGGACGGTGTTCGACGCCTGCTACCCTGATACGCGCAACTCGTGCCATGTCGAAGAGAAGAGATAGAAAGGGCACCGCTATCACCGCGTATGCCAAGCAGCTTGAGGTGCACTTTTGGTTTATCCAGAGCGCGACGTAGCTGTCGATGGATAGCACGAGGGAACGGACCCAACTCGAAGACTACAAAGTTTGTCTGGGCATGGTCGCTCACGCGCTTGCCCGCACGCTGCCTGACGATGAGCCTTTTAAAGCTGAGCTTCGTACCATACCATGAAAGCTCCGACAGCGGAAAACGTTCCGACAAGCCCTTCCGACAAATCAGAGGGGCCAGTAAAAAGAGTGGTTACCAATTAAAGCAGGGTGTGGGTCACTGTAATTTATATAGCTGTCAGTCATTGTAGTGTTTTTATAGTGCGAACAAAGAGCCAGCAAGATGGTTAGGTTAAATCGACGAGCTTTCAACCAGCCAGATTATTTGTATGGAGTCTGTGGGTACAAGGAGAGGGTCTAAAACGCTCTGGTTGATGAGAAAAAGCAAAAAAACACATTCAGACCAAA
>JAADXK010000554.1:0-20356 GCA_023337805.1 Globisporangium barbulae
ACGCATCGTGCCACCGCGTCAACGAGACACTGTCCAATGTTGCCGTGCAAATGCTGCCGCCAAACACAGCCGCACACCTCCAGCCACAAGATGCGGGAATAATCCAGTCCTTCAAGGCGTAAATCAACCACCAAAAGCACCACTACTACGTCAGGCAGCTCGACAATCTTCTTGAGCGCGTTGCTGAGGTGGGTAAAGAGAGCATCAGTGAGCACGCCAAGTTCCTCTTTGACGTCGACGTGCTTATGACGATGCGGTGGGCGCAGAAAGCGTGGGCGGCAGTGACCAGTACCACGATTGAAAACTGCTGGCGGCACACGCAGATATTGGATGAAGAGATCTACGAGCTTCAAGGAGCCATGGAGAAGCTCCGTGTCGAAGCGCCATCAATTCGGCAGCTAAGTGTGTGATCATCACTCCTTCTATCTTTCAGTTCCTAATTCCTTTTAAATGAAAAACCTGTCTAGTGATGGTAAATTTTACCCATTTTTGGTGTTTACTATTGGGAGGGAGGCCTGTAGTATGGCGTGTTGAGCTGAGAGTGAGGCATGTATGCCACCACCCGACGTGCGTACATGCCAGCCTCAGATTTCCTAGATACCGTTGACCCTGTCGATGATGTGCTGACAGCAATTGGTGCGCTTTCACTCAAGGAAAAGCGAATTTGTGAGCGGAAGTGAGCACACCATCGTGAACAAGACGACTTCAGTGTCCAAGAACGTCGGCGAGCTGAGGCTGTTCAAGGCACAACAGCAATGGGCAATGACGTCAGCGAGTCTGTTATACTCGGCGCTTTTGCATGGGCTGTCATTCACATGCATGCGATCTTTCGTGCTGACTCGCACCATTCTCAAGTAGACAGTCAGCAATCTCCACAAACCCCTTCTCAGTCGCGATGTGCAGCGGCGTTCGCGCCTCTGCGTCCAGAGAATCCACCGCCGCACCACATTCCAGCAGCAATTGAACGAACAGCACGTCTCCAGTTTCCACAGCTTGGCACAAGAGCGTCTTCCCACTGGCATCTAGGATATCGAGAGACGTGCTCGCCTGTACTAGCAGCTTCGCAATTGCCCACTTGTGGCCTCGGACAGCCTTAAACATCGCACTGCGGTACACTGGATCCAGATTGTCGTGGCCTTTGCTTGTTGTCTGGTGGATCTCGTCAAGCAGCAGGGAGACAATCTCTTCTCGGTCCTGGGCCACAGCCTCGTCCAATACACACGCGAGCGTGTCTACTGAAGAACTGATGAGGTCCTCACACACTCCATGGGCGTCTAGAAGCACGCGAACAGCGTCGATTTTCCCGTATCGTGCAGCATAACAGAGCGGTGTGAGCCCGTGCTCGTCTGCAAGCAACGGCGACGCGCCATGTGTAAGCAAAACTGTGACTGTACGCGCGCCCGAATACAGCGCGGCGCGGCGCAGTGCTGTCTTCCCTGTCTAATCTGCAGCATCCACATCCGCACCTTCGGCGATCAGCACCTTGACGACGTGGTCGAAGTCGCGGTTTGCAGCGCCATGGAACGCCATGCGTCCCTCGTCGTTTCGTGCGTTCACGTCGGCCCCGTGTGCGATGAGAAGATTCACGACTTCTAGGTTTGACATCAAGGCGGCAAGGTAGAGCGCGGTCTTGCGCATGTGCTGGGGCGCATCGATCTGCACACCATGTTCTAGCAACACGCGGAGGATCTCGGTATCCTCGTTACACCGAACTGCGAAGCTCAGCGCGTGATCTCGATAGAGGCCGCCAGTGCACTCTGTGTCTGCCCCATGCTCGAGCAGAAGACGCACTGAACCAGCCGATCCGCTCAGCACTGCGACCATCAGCGGCGTCCACCGATGGGAGTAGTTCACCTGCGCGCCGTGCGCCAACAGGATCCGCATCACAAGCACGTCTATCCGGGACGTTGCGAGCATCAGCGGCGAGTACCTGCGGTGCCGCTCGAGCGCCTCCCTAGGAAACTGAAGCGGAGTGTCGATGGGCACGGGGACATGTTCGAGCAGCAGCGTAACGATGACAGCGTCACCGCACTCGACTGCCAAGTGCAGCAAGTGGCTCTGCGAGCAGCTCAGTTTGGTCTAGCGAGCGGTCGCGTGGGCGCTTCCAGGAGTACGAGCAGACGGACGGGCTCCTGGCGCGTCATCGTCATCATGAGATAGTAGCTCGCTCTTCCCCAGCAGCCGCGCCACTTGCTGTGCGTCGCTCGCGAGGATCGCGCGCCAGAGCTGCTTGAGCTGTCTCGCTTCCATATTGCCTGCTTCAAATTGCATTCTCAGCTGTCTCTCTTATCAGACGTTTGTGTAGAAGACAAATACTGGGTCTGTTAAAGCACATTCTTTTAATAGAGAAGCCTTGTAATAGACAACTTTTTAAACGAAATTAGCTCTATAAATGAAGTTGTTTTACAGAGCACCGCTTGAAGAACGCTGCGAAAATCAGTCTTTTCTGGGTTACCAAATGGCGGCGGCGCAGCTCTGGCGAGCGACGCGCAGCAGCGACCTCTTCGCCCCCATTGTCGGTGAGGCAGATCGCGAAGACGCGATACGCTACGTTCTTGCTGGACGTAGCGGTCGGACGCGACGACGTGACCATCGCGGCGCTCCTGCTCGAGAAGAGGAAGCCCTTGGAGCATGCCGCTGATGCACGCGGTGCTGCAAAACAACGTGCAGCTAGTGCGCGTGCTGCTCACCCACGGTGCGGATGTCTCCATCGGATCCCACGAGTATCACACCCCGTTGAGCGTCGCTGTGGCACTTGGGTACGTTGATGCAGTGGCATTTCTTCTGGAACGCCACCAATTGGACGACGACGCTGCCATTGTCAACATCATCCGCGCGCTGGCCATCGCCATTGGTCGCCACCAAGACGACATGACGGTTTTAGAGATGCTGCTGGCGCATGGAGCGCAAGTGGACGCGCATGTCGACGAGAGCCACAAAACCACGCTGCACGTCGCAGCTTCGACTCCAAATCTTCAAGCCATCACCGTTCTCATCGCTCACAATGCCAACGTGGACGCAAGAGACGCTGAAGGATGCGTAGCGCTACATGGCGCAGCTGCGACGAAGGATTGCGCTCTTGTGGTGAAAGTGCTGATCGCGGAAGGCGCCGATGTTGACGCTGTTGACGAGACCGGGATAACGGCGCTGCACATTGCCGCTCTCCTCACACACGCATGTGGTGGCGGCTTTGCTCGCACACGGTATGTTGCCTTCAGCTGAAGATTTAGCGGAGCTTACACCGCTGGACTACGCTGCTCGACACGATTGCCTGAGAGCCGTCCAAGCGCTGCTGGATACTGACGGCGTGCTTCAGTCCCTTGTCGACAATAGCGACTCGCTCGTTCGCTTGTTCGGCGAAGCTGCTGGCAGAAAGTTCATCATGCATGACCAAGACGACCCCGTCAAGCTCCAGGATCGAGAAGCTGTCGTCTCGTTGATTCTCGAGAAGGTCCAGGCAACCGGTAGCGCTATGGACTCAGTGTACCATAGCGTAATGCTCACTGCTACGCGAGTTCGCAGGTGGTCAATCGCAAAGCTCCTGGCGCAAGCGAGCACGTCGCTTGAAAGCCGCGGTTGTAAAGGGAGAACGCTTCTGTGCGAAGCCGTCGATAGTGGACGCTATGGATTCGTGAAGGTGCTGCTGGAGAGTGGTGCGGCGGTGAATTCGCCAGACTTTGACGGCCGAATGCCACTGCAAGTTGCGGGTCAGAAATATGGTCTGGGTGCTATCAACTTGTTGCTATGGTATGGTGCAGAAGGTTACAACGCGTGCCAAGATGCCCAACGCCTATGGCAGAAGGCCTATCTTTCCCTTGAGCCGCTTTAAGCCGGTTATTGCTGTAGATAACGGCGAGATCCAGTGATGTGTGACGAATGTGGCTCGCGAGGGCAAATCTGTTCAGATCTCGAGAATGAAACAAAGGCAACTGCGATTTCCAGAGTCCTGTGTTCACGATTGAGGGATTAGAGTAGCTCAGCGCGATTCGACCTGATTCGCGAGCACTCCGACTCGAGCAACGAATCAGCATAACGTCAACTACGGTGCGTGAAAGGGATCAGACATTTGTGATCTGGAATGACGAAGAGCTCGTACGTAGTAGGTGGCTATCAAGAGCTTGAGCTGCCCGCCTCATAGCCATGAGCAGCCTTGCAGCCACTGCACTTTCGCACGATGCAGACAACTCTGACGATCGAAAGATTGATCTAGACTCAGGTGACGATATCTATACCTTCTACTTCGTCATGACTCTGAGAAGGATGCGTCTGCAGTCCTCCTCGGAGTGTCCACATATGAAAACAAGACGACCGTCCACACACGTTGGACCAATAGGTAGGCAACAGAAATATGTCAATGCCACTAAAGTGAGATACATGGACATGTGGACGCTTTCATTTGAGTGGTGACTTGAATGGAACAGTAGTGGCGGGCCGTGCACCTACTCGCCGCACGTATTGTGCGTGTTCTCAAAAGCCGTGTACGCGGGTAATGTGGGTCGTCCGCGCGGATCGCGTTCTGGATGTCCGCGAGCTTGAGCGTGCCGGCTGGCTGGTTCTCGATCCTGTGCCAGCCCCCATGCGCGCTAGGGTGAATGAAAAAGGAGACGCCAGGCTCGTATTCTAAATGGAGTTTTTTCGTTTGTGTTATAGAGCTAGCGCACTCACGATGATACGTAGAGCGCCGCCGGCTTACCGAGCAGCTCCGCAGTGAACTCCTGAAGCCTGTTGACCGTCGGGTCCGTGCCGATGGTGTCGTCGCCCACTGGCGCAGCGGCAATGGCGCGGCACATGGCGGTGAAGGCGAATTGGTGAATGATGAAGCATTTCTTTCACCTCTTGGCTTCTCAGTTGGGTACAAAGCACTTCGTCACTTCACGAGCCATACTCGTTGAATAGATTGAACGAGGTGCGAGGCAGGATCGATCTAATCTAGCGGACATCCGCGCAAAGTGATCCCTCAGTCTGGATCTAGAAACAGCGAGCACGTTTACCATGCAACACAACGTCTTGAGGTTGGTAGGTTTGCGACTACCTGGTTGTGTCTGAAACCGAAGCTCATGCTCACGATGCCACAGCAAAGGGAAAGCACGACATGCATACATTCTAACACTACAGAGGAAGATGTCGAGTTGAGTTGTACAGTACATCTCGCTGCTTCAGACGTGTCGCTCACCAATGGATGCAGCAGATTCAGACCTGGAAGCGAACGCAATTTGTTCGTCTCAACGGATTTACTTACACAGTCGATTGCCAGTGTGCCTCTACTAGGTGGTGTCTACTGGCCATGTGCCTCACTCGGTGCCATAGAGACTTGCGCATGTAAAGGCAAGCAAGCAATGGTCGGCACTCCGACGCCGGTGCTCAAAAGACTGGCGCTTCTGCTGGGGCGAGTGAACGGCTGCGATTGCCGCCGCTTCGCTGGTCGTTGGGTCGCAAGAGGTTCGTATGTCTCTACTCAGGCTTTTCCAGTTGGAAGCAGTGGACAACAAGACAGCGTGGGTCTCCCAGCTAATAACGTTACATGCTTCTTCGGTTTGAGTTACTGGCGGCCGTGTGTGCCCGAGTTCTCAAGAGCCCCTCGGTGCTCTAGCGGACACCCCTTCCAATCAGTCAACCACACAACCGCATCGTATACGAGAGAGAGCTGAGCTGAGCTGAGGTGATCTCCCAGGAAGGGGGCGACATCGGTGTCTTGACGCAGTTGAGCAGGAGACGAAGGTCTCGTGTTCCGTTTCATTCAATCGCTCGCACTTTCGAAGGATCTCGACAGAGACAGGAGCCCAGGAGCTGGCTTTCACGCGAGCGAGTGAGGAGAAAACTTCGCAGCAGGCGCGGCTCCCTTCTCTCAGATGGTCAAGCATCGCGCTTTTCAATTGAGCCAGACAGCAGCGCAGAGTTGATTGAGCGCCAAGTCATCACGCGCATGAAACAGCACCTTTACGGCCATTCCTCCACATGCATACACAGACGCATGCATCCCATTTTGTGGCTGTGATCGATCGCCCGGTCGCAAACTGTCCATTGAATCAGAAGACAAGGTGTTGCCCACACAGGCCTTCAGCTGGCGGTGACCGACCTCAAAGAAACAGACAATCTGGATCTCACGAAGGGATCAGCTCATCGCCACTTGAGGCCTCACCACAACAGAGAGGCTGCAAGTCAGCGCTGTTCTCTTGGCTTTGAGGCTAGCGGGCCGCGAGAATAACTTGTTGAGGATAACAAAGTGACACTCGCTGGCGGCTTGGGAGAGTTGTGAGAGTGGAGATTCTAAGAGAGCGGTGCAAAGTGATCCTAGCTGTTGGAATTCCCAATCCCAAACAGCGAGAAGATCTCATTTCTTAAAGTTGGTTCTGGTTGTCTGTCCGTGCTCTGTGTACCAGTGTGCCACCAAGTGTGTTGTACTGCCATAGCGGAGAAAGAACTCCGGCTCAAGATGTCAATCAGTTCTCGTCGCGATTGACCACAGTGCAGCGTTGCATCGCTGCTGCCATAGAGGCTTGCGAATGTAAAGGCTCAAACCGCTGAACACACGCATGTTTGTGCTCCTGGCGCTGCTGCCAGAGAGTGTACAGGACGGCCGTCACGACCTTTGTGATGCAGCCATATCCACTTATCGCTAATCGTGCTGTCCTTAACCATGGTTCACTGGCTTTTCCCAGATGGAGGAGTAAACTGTCTATGATTGATGTTGCAGCTCAGGTTACTGCGAGGACGGCGTGCAGTATGCAGGGCCACTTCCGACCAACAAAGTGGCTCATTTTTCCCGTCAGGCTTTACCACATACGTAATAGTCAAGCTGCCGCCGAACGCAACGTTAGCGACACCTCTGTTGCAGCACAGGCGATGCTTGCTCCATCGTCTTCGCATGCTTGCTCCATCGTTATCCATACTTGCGAGCTCTGGTGGCGAAGTAGGTGCTCATCCGTAGGATATGCATGGAGAGATAGCAGCATACGGAGCTTGTCTTCGTGCATTTTTGCTGATGGTCAAAAATTGAGGGCCACGCGGCTAACCCAGTCAGCACCCGGCAGCGATATCTCACAATCACTCTGATCTGGGGCCTCACGAGGTTGCAAGTCAGCGCTCTTCTCGTGGTGCTGAGGCTGGCGAGGACGTGAGAACGAACCGCTTGCACAAAGTAGAAACCAAATCACTTCGACACTTCAAGGGACGCACGGACTTGCTCGTTCGTGCATTGGTATCGCCAGGCGGGATTCTAGCGGATCCGTGCAGAGTGATCTCATCAAGCTTGAACTACTAGGGTGCAGTTCCTGCTGACTTCTCGCGTATCAATGGATGAAGAGACCGGATCTCAATGCAAGTGGCTCAGAGCACTTATGTGAACGCTGTCAGCCATCAAGAGACTTTGCTCATGTAGAGACAAGGAACAGGGAGGTGCTGGTGCTTGGGATAGTGGCACTTCTGCCGGAGGATGAACGGTCACTACGCCACACACTTTAGAGTGCACCCATATCACTGGTCGTGCAGGGGCGGCTCCAGACGGGAGCAGTGCACAGTCCAGGTGTTTTGTTTTGATAGAAGGTCTCCGCTATTGACGTTGAATGCACGCCCTCGATACACATGAGCCTCGACTGCAGAGAGTATACATGTGCGAGGTGTGATGGTGGCGCTACCGACCATCAAGAAACACATTACTCTTCGCACGTAGCAGCCGTCTACAACCACTTAAAACCATGGAAGTGCCTAGGGCCGCATGACAACACACGCATTTGGATCGCATTCATTTGTTTCATCGTGCGCTTCATGACGAAATATCCCGAGGATCTCAAAGGAGAGTAAGAGAGCCCGAGTGTTCGTCGTCAGGTTTGTTGAGCTAGGCTCGCAAGAATCTTTCTTGCATGGTCAAGAATCGAGCGTGGCGAGCGAGCAAGCCAGACTGGGATGACGCGGCGCAGAGTTATCACGCGCATGCTTGGCAAGTACAGCACCTTTACAACCATTCCCTCCCAAATGAGCGCTCTTGTCGTCCTCAATTGCCAATGAATGACTGTTGAGAAGGGTGACAAGACCGAATATTACCCGAGGCATCATCACCCAACTGGATGTGACCGACCTCAAGAGTCTGGATCTCGAAGAGATCAGCTCATCGTCGCGCACTCGATCGCCAGCCTCAAGCCTCAGAGTAGGTACTGTGCACATGGGCGCATTGAATGGAGTGAAGAAGTGAACGCCTAACGCTTCAAGATGCGTCGGACTGGAGAGCAAACACCAGTGCTTTAGATAATAGTGCTCAGAACGCGTGCTTGACCTTGAGTTTTAGTTCCAGGAAAATGAAAAACTCCAGAAAATCAAGCTGGAGATTGCGAGTGTTATCAGAATTCACAGCTGAAATTCTAGATATTTTGTGATACTGAGAAAAGCAAAACTAGAATTTAGCAACCTGAAGACGTATTATACTTCCAGCGTTTTGCTTGCATCACAATTCGAAATGTAGACGTTGACTTTTACGGATTACTCTAGCTGACTGCTGGAGCAATCGCGAGTACACGACGCGTGCATTTTTCACGACTTGAGCGTGTCACTGCGCCGGCAACTTTGTCAAACTGCCTCTGATCTGAAAGTTGACACTATTTCCACTGTCCGTACTGGTTGACGCATTGCGGCTTTCGTCTCGTACTGTCCATGCCAGCAAGGGATCCATCACAACACCCTCTGGACAAGCGCGATTAGCGCAAGTGGAGCCCGCGCCTTGCAAACGCTATCCAGTAAGTTTACAACTTGAAAAGTTGCCTGCAGCTAAGGAAGGAAGCAAGTTGCGTTTCCACCACCTCCATCTCCTTTCGCTCTTGAAATGCACTGCTGATGTTGCAAAAACTCCAGGAGCTCCATTCTGGTCTTCTGATTTTCTTTTCTAGTGCAAGCGAAAGGACATGAAGATGTGACAGTGTAAGTATACACACATATTACCTCGTAAAGCCGATGCAGATTGACACATTCCGTCACAAATGCGACACAACCACCGACCAGAGTTGCACGCTTCGTATCAACTCGACGTCGTCGAGCCAGCAACATTTTTGACGTCGGCTTTTGGAATCCCAGCTGGCCTTTTTCCTCGGCTCCTGCACCCGTGCCTGAATGCGGATTCTATGGCCCGTGGTGATGAAGATGCCATGTGGTCCGCAAGCCTGCCAGCTATGCGTGTGTGCTGCCTGCGGTCGCTCCTCCCCTGTCCTCTGCATCTGAGCTCGCGTGCGTAGGTTCGTCCCCGCCGCCAGGTACTCTCACATCGCGTTTCGCTGTCAGCCGTTCACGTCGACAGCCATCTGCATCCCAGCAGCAGCTCCCTAAATTAGCTAGCCTCTGCGAGCCATGAGTGTCCGCGTGAGCGGCCGCAAGCGCTTCACGGAGAGCTCCGCGTCTAGCGGCAGCGGCCCGAACGGCCTCTTCGTGGTCAACCACGTCGGCGCCGAGCAGCTCGTGTTCTCGGACCAGGAGATCTGCGACGACATCATCGCCACGATCCCCAAGCTGCACGCGGCCGTGCAGCGCGACACGTTCGGCAAGCGCTGGAAGCAGAAGTCGCGCAAGGACGGCGTCGAGTTCTACGAGATGAGCGCCTCCGGCGCGTCCGAGGACCCCGAGGACGATCTCGACATCGTGCACGCGGTCGTGGCCAAGACGGAGCTCAAGTGCCACCTCAACGAGGTGCTCAACGTGCTCATCAACCTCGAGTCGGACGAGTACGAGGCCACGATGAAGGCATTGAACGGCAACAAGTTCAAGCATGGCGATGTGCTCTTCCAGCAAAAGTGCATGTTCTCGCCCGGCAACCGAGCGCCCAAGACCAACAAGCAGCCTACAGAAGCCTCGCAGCAGCAACAGGGGCTCATCGCCGTCAAGATGGCCACGCTCCGCCCAAAGCACACGATCTCGCTCAAGACCAAGCACAAGCGTACGCAGAAACTCTGTTTCTCCACGTGCACGCACCAGTACGCGACGAAGGACCGCGCCGTGCACATCATGAAGACGATCCCCAAGCACGTGCACGACAAGATCGTGGCTGAGGAGGACCGCTCCGCTCTACGTCGCGAGCTAGACCACCTGGCGGTCGGCTTTGACATCCAGTCGACGCACCGCAGCGGCGGCAGCATCAACCAGACCACGCGTCTGTTCGCCTACGGATACACCTCCGCGACATCACCGGCATCATTCGGCAAGCTCACGAGCAAGCACCTGTCGTCCATGGACGCGACCGACATCGCGCGCCGACGTGAGACGATCATGAACCCCGAGGCCAAGTACGTGCTGAACTTGCTCACGGAGTCGCTCGTGCAGTTCGAGCGCGTGATCCGCCGTCGACGCTTCGGCTTCCAGAGCTTCATCTACTTTCCAAAGGAGTACGAGAACCCGAACCTGCTCAAGGCCTGTTCGATCTGTCACAAGGGTTTCAGCTTCTTTCGCCGCGACTTCTTCTGCCAGCTCTGCGGCCACATGTGCTGCAACGACTGCTCGCAGTTGTACGAGGTGGAGGCGCGCATCGGCGAGGTGCGCAAGAACCGTGCGTGTCTGCAGTGCGTCTTCCGCGTCGACTCGTGCACGTTCGACGACGAAGAGCTGCTGCCCGCGCTCGGGCCGCTCATCGTGGACATTGACGACGACGAGTGGCTCAACGACGACCTCTTCCACCTCGACCTCAACTACAACGACGACGACGACACCCTCTCGATTGGGTCGGACAGCAGCGACCTGGACGACTTGACCGACCAGCTGCACTCGGAGGACCCGGCGCAGCGGTCGATCGCGCTCGAGACGCTCAGCCGACTCATCAGCCCCACGGCGAAGCAGGAGTACAAATTCGTGGACCCAGCGGCCGCCAAGAAGGCCGAGAAAAAGCAGAAGAAGGCGAAGAAGAACCGCAAGGCGGCGGCGATGCAGGAGGTCGAGAACCACTTGAGCCAGAGCCTGAGTGTGATGAAGGACCGGTTCAAGGCCGAGGACTTTGTTGTCTCGGACCGCGAGCGCGACTACAAGTACGAGTTCGACGCGTCGCGGACGGTGAACGCGCACCACCCGCTGCCACCCATGCCGTCGCAGGACAAGGAGCAGCGCCGGCTGCAGTACATCAAGGAGTCGGGCGTGCTGGACGCCTCGTACGACGGCTCAGCTCTGGATCTGATCGCGCAGGTGGCGGCCAAGCGCCTCAACTGTCCCATCGGCTTCGTATCGGTGGTAGACCAGGACAACTTCCACGCCATCGGCAAGTATCAGCTGCCCGAGGTCGCGTTTACGTGCCCGCGTAACGAGAACATGTGCATCCACACAGTGTACGCCGAGAAGCCGCTGATCGTGAAGAACCCGCAGCGCGACATGCGCTTCGCGCAGCTCGCGACTGTGCATGAGCTGGGCGTGAAGTTCTACGCGGGCTTCCCGGTGCACGCGCCGGACGGCTCCGTCGTGGCCTCGCTCTGCACCGCCGATTCGGTGCCACACAACAACCTCACGGCGAAGGAGTACGCGACCATGGAGGCGCTCGCGAAGCTCGCGTCCGAGCTCGTCGTGCCCAAGGTCCGATAGACACAACACGCAAAGAAGTGCGTACGTGTATGAGAGAGAGAGCTGTAGATCAGTGTTTATATGAAAAACTGCTCTGAACCGCCACTCAAATGCAAGAGTGGGGAGCGGCAGAGCAGTCGCGAAGAAGGAACTTAGACTTTCGATTCTGAAAGGCCAGGTAGGTATGTCGGATCATGACTGTACGTGAAAGCATGAATCGCGATTCGCAATGTGAATGAGTTTGCCAATGGACAGCTATACGCTTTGTAGCTGAGCCCTTCCGTCATTTCTTTAGGTAACGAAAGGCATGATGAAGCAAGCACCGCTGCCTTTGGCAGGCAAACAGGCAGAGCTCGGTGTGGAATATTGAAATTAGTGCGATGTTGTGAAACTGGTCCATGTCAAAAGCAAGCGCGTTGCTTCAGATTCAACGACAGAGAGAGAGATTCACTTAGTTGGTTCATAATAAAAGGAAAGAGGGGCTAACAGGCTTCACAGAGTCACTCATCGACTCACTCGCTTAGTAGCGGTTCGCGTACGGATTGGGGCTGCCCGTGCGCGTGGAGACCCCTTGGCTGCGCTTGGAGGCACTGCCGTACAAGCTCTTGAGCGACTGCTGCTGCTGCTGCTGGCGCGGCACGACGAGTTCGGCCGCGAGCTTGGCCAACGCCTCCATGGTCGCGTAGTCCTTGGTCGAGATGTTGTTGTGCGGCACGAGATCGGCCGTGCAGAGCGAGGCGACGACATTGCCCTCGGGTCCGCGGATCGGAAAGCCCGCGTAGAACTTGACGTCGAGGTCCTGCACGCACGGGATCTGGCTGAATCGCATGTCGCGCTGTGGGTTCTTGATCACGAGCGGCTTCTCACCATAGACCTGGTGGATACACACGTTGTTCGTGCGCGGCATCACGAGCGCCTCCTGCGGGTAGTTGTACGTGCCGATGGCATGGAAGTCGTCCTGCGCGATCATGGACACGAAGCCGATGGGGCAGTTCATGCGCTTGGCCGCCACCTCGGCGATCAAGTCGAGCGCCGCGTGGTCGTACTCAGGCTCGAGCACGCCCGACTCGGCGATAAACGCCAGGCGCTTGGCCTCCTTCTCCCTCGGCGGCATGGGCGGCAGCGGCTGCTCGGCCGAGCGCGTCTGCGTCGGATCGAACTCGAGCGTGTAGTCGCGCTCGAGGTCCTGGACCGCGAAGTCCTCGGCGGACCGGTACTGGTCCTTGACGAGGCGTAAGCTCTGGCTCAGGTGGTTCTCGACCTCCTCGAGTACCTGCTCCTTCTTGGTGCGGCGCTTCTTCGACTTGGCTTTGCGCGCCTTCTTTTGCTGGTACATCTTCTCGGCCACGGGGTCCACAAAGTCGTACGCCTTCTGGCGCTGGCTCGTGTCCACCAGTTGCCCCAGAAAGTCGAGCGCCATGGATCGTAAGGTCGGGTCCTCCGAATATAGCTGGTCTTGGATGTCGTCGAGCGAGGCGTCCGACCGCGGGGCGTCCGAGGATGACGACATGGACGTCGTGTCGGTCTCGGCGTCCTCGTCGATGTCCGCCAAATAGAACTTGTCGTCGTCGAACCAGAGCGCGTCGTCGACGTCTACAACGGTCGGGCCAAGTGCCTTGACGAGCTCCTCATCCGCGAACACGCACGAGTCGACGCGCACGACGCACTTGATGCACGAGCGGTTCTTGCGCACCTCGCCGATGCGCGCCTCCACTTCGTACAACTGCGAGCAGTCGTTGCAGCACATGTGGCCGCAGAGCTGGCAGAAGAAGTCGCGGCGAAAGAAGCTGAAGTGCTTGTGGCAGATCGAGCACGACTTCTCGAGCGACGGGTCGTCGTAGCCAGGAGGAAAGTAGATGAAGCTCTGGAAGCCAAAGCGTCGACGGCGGATCACGCGCTCAAACTGGCGCAGCGATTTGGTCAGCAAGCTGATCACGTTCTTCGCCTCAGGATTCATGAGCGCCTCGCGCCGGCGCGCCAGGTCGGCCGCGTTCGTGGTCGTGAGCTGCTTGCTGTGGTCGTTACTCTGACCAAAGGACGATGGAGGAGTGGTCGATGCGTAGCCGTGCGCAAAGACGCGCGTGGTGTGGTTGATGCTGCCGCCGCCGCGGTGCGTCGACTGGATGTTGAAGCCCACGGCGATGTGGTCCAGTTCGCGACGCAAGCACGAGCGCTCGAGTGGGGCCACAAGCTGGTCGTGCGCCTCCTTGGGCAGCGTCTTGATGATGTGCACGGCGCGGTCCTTGCCCGGGTACTGCTGCGTGAGCGTGGAGAAGACAAGCTTCTGCGTGCGCTTGTGCTTGGTCTTGAGCTTGAGGCGCAGCTTGGGGCGGAGCGTGGCGGCCTTGACGGCCACGAGTCCGTGCTCGGGGCTGTTGTCCGGGTCCGCGTCGGGCTTGGAGATGTCGAGCGCCTGCGCGCGGTTCTGCGCGCTGAAGATGCGGCGCTGCGAGAAGAGGCAGTCGCCGCGCTTGAACTTCTTGCCGCAGAGCGCCTGCATCGTCGTCTGGTACTTGCTCGAGTCGTCGGCGATGAGCACGTTGAGCACCTCGTTGAGGTGGCACTTGAGCTCGACCTTGGCCACGAACGCGTGTACGATGTCGAGGTCCTCGTCGCCACCGCCATTGGCACCGCCGCCGCTGGCCGTGTCGAGCTCGAAGAGGTCCACACCGTGCTTGCGGTGCTTTTGCTTCCAGCGCCGGCCGTACGTGTCGCGCTCTACCGCGTCGTGCAGCTTGGGCACAGTCGCGATGATGTCGTCGCAGATTTCCTGATCCGAGAGCACGAGGCGCTCACGGCCGCTCGGCGCCGTGATCACGAGGCCGCCGGGACCGTCGTCTTTGAACCGGATGCGGGCACTCAGGCTGCTGCTCATGGCTTTTGTCGAGGGCGAATTGTGGAATGACGTGGTGGGGACTCAAAGTCTCACTCTGCACGTGTCTGGGTCTCGTGGTGTGGGTGTTGAACGAGAGAGCTGCCCGGATATTGTAGGTCGGCAACGTACCTAAATATACCTCACTTTCATCATCGTTGAACGAGAGAGCTCACATTGAACCGCGTGAAGTGAGATGGGTGAGCATGACGAAGGGGAAAGGGGGTACGTGGAACTGTTTCCCAGAACATCAGGCCAATGGACACGCACGTTGCATGCTGGAAGCACACTCGCATGATGATGATGCCGGTGCATTCGCTTGTGGAGAGAGGGGGGACTCGACGACAGTGGCACAATCATCCACCCCTTGTCAGTCCCATGGAGTGGTCTCCAATGACTTGAGGCAGACAGACCGCCCGCTCATGCTGCTCGCTGGTGTCGCAGCAGATCCGCTCGCAGTCGTGAGCCTCAGCTGAGGGACCAACCTGCGTGTCTGCGCGTGTTTCTTGGCGTTGATGATGTGCATCATCGGGAGCGAGTCGCCGTTGTGTTGGAGCTCTTGATCTTGGATCGTTGATCTGGTCCACTCATTTATGTCCACGAGATGTGACGCTCGGATCCATCGACCTATCACCCAGAGAGCTGACACACTCTCAACTCGGGTAGATCCGCTGGGGAAAGTTCGCAGACCAGCATCCTGGAGGCGTGCTTGATGTTGGAGCTGCAACCCTCATGAACAAGTGCATTCATTGCTCGCAAGGATCGGTCGCCGACTTCACAGGGTGTCTACAAAGCGAAGCAACCGCGCGGCGCGAGGTCCAACCTCGCAAGTGTCAAGTTCAAACTGAGCAGTTGCGATTCGGTGGGGTCGACGAATCTTTCATTGAAGAGGCGGGACCGTGATCAGTGGCGACAACTCGTCAACTGCGGCCAAAAGCAGATGATAGACAGAAGCCCGAAGTCGCATTGTGGTAGAACAGCATCTGCTTCGCTTCAGGAAGTAACAGTACAAGGTGGTGCGTCGACTGAAAGCTTGCCACACAAGAAAGAGTCTCACTGATGCGAACTTACTCAAGAGACAGCCCTAGTTCACTTCAGGACCACCCAGTCCCACTCTACGGTACCCTTGCGGAGGCAGACGGTGTTCCAAGAAGCTACACTCCCGCGAGAGCGAGTCTGAACTCTCGTTCAAGGTCGTTTGATTTCTGTCGTTCGTGGAGTGATTGTTCTGTTCTGAGTTGGAGGTGTGTGTGTTTCCTGCGATTCCAACACATCACTAGAGTCTGATGGTGGTGGAAGTGGAGAATCAACCAAATCCAGGGTCACTCTCTGGGCTGAAGTCGTGACATCGGGCGAATAAGGAGATGGTCGTATCGGTGCGTCAGTCGAGCCGTCTTTACCTTCCTACTTGAAGTCAACTGGTCCTTCCAACGCTATCTGTCCAGCGTCACTTCAATGCACTCAGGTCCTTTCACGCGGAGCATGAGAGCCCTCGACACGCCCGTGCATCACTCGAGGCAACCGGAAGGAAGCGCGTTGATAAACCACATGATAGACTCTGCTCCATTAGGAGCAGCCTCACTGAAGATCCTAAAGAGTCCGGTACTCACGACAGTCTCGACACGCATGCGTGAGAGGGAGACGCAACGAGCCCAACAGCGCGCGTTCCTAACTGCTTTGGGCAGTCCCGACACGTTATCGCTGACGATCTTGGTCATGCGCGCGTACTAGCAGCTCGTCATGTGCTCGGTGTCCACTACGAGGAGTGCCGCCGGCTTTCGGCGATGCCCAGGCGTTCGAGCGCCTGCGTCTGCTTTACTGGACCTGGCCCTCTACGCGTCACTTTTTAGGTTGAACTTCTCGGTGACAGAGTTGTATTGATAGGCCATTGACGACCTCCTCGCATTGTCACTTCCACACTGCAACGCTGGCCACGCCTGCAGCGGCTCTGCCAGGAATGAGCTGTAGATCAGCCTACAGTCTGTTTCTGCTCCAGGAAGCAGGAGCAAAAGCTGGTGCTCTGACATTCAGCAATCTGCATTGATTTCGCTGGGAGCCCAGTGTTTGAATTTGCACAAGACACTGACTGCTGTGGTTCCGACGCGAGCAACGCGATATTCTCCCACTCGACTGAAGAGACAGACGAGGATCCAACGCGCCTCAAGGAGTGTTCAAGTGACGTCTGCGTCTGGTCCGACGGCCATCCGCTGAAGAGACTGGAGATAAAGGCGCCGAGTGAAGCGAAGTGACGCACCAACACGTCCACTCTCGCAAGATATCACGACATCAGAGCCACACGAGGAGCTCTCGCTAAAACTCGCATGACATGTCGGATACAAAATGCGGTAGTTGTTTATTCGCAACGGGGCAATCAATCAATCACGCCACTCAAGCTTCCCTACGACACAGCAGCCAACGCCATTCTGTCATCCAGTCTAGCGTCGCGGTCCCAGCCACCATCTACTGTCGGGGCAGCGCCGAGAAGAGCTCGCCGACGACCTTGGCCATGGCGACCATGCGCGCGTACTGGCGGTTCGTGATACACTTCTTGGGCTCCTTGTCCATGACCACGAGCGCCGCGACGATGCCGCCGCCTAGCGCTGGCGGCGCCTCGACGGGGAAGCTCGCGTAGAAGCGGAAGCCCGCGCGCGCGACGCAAAAAAACTCGCGGAAGCGGATGTCGTGGATCGCATTGCGCACGACAAAGGGCTGATCCGTCGTGAGCGCGTACGCGCACATGGTCTCGCGCCGCGGCAGCTTCTGGTGCGGCATATTGCAGTGCGCCACGGTATGCTGCATGTCCTTGGTGACCACCGAGAGGTACGCGGTCCTGCACTCCATGATCTTGGCCGCGACCTCGCACACGATGTTGAACGCGTCGTTCTTGAACGACGATTGCAAGAAGCCGATCTGCACGATGGCGTCGCGTCGGATCTGCTCGTTGTCGATGGCCGGCGGCACCTCGGGCATCTGCAGCCCTTCTTCAAACGCCAGCAGGTAGCTGCGCCGGTTGTCCGCCTCGGCTACGACGCACTCGGCCACGCTCATGCGCGCGGGCTTGGACAGCTGCCGCCGCAGGATGCCGTCAAACACGGCGTAGCTCACGCTCACGTCCTTGGGCGCATTTACGGCTACGGCGCCGCCATCTTTCCGGCTGTCAGCGATGAGACGGCTGACGCCCAGGCGCTCGAGCGCCTGCGACTGCTTCGACGGGTCGGCCGAGAAGAGGTACTCGATGACCTTTTGGTCCGAGTCGTCCGAGGACGTGTCGCGGCTGCGCGCGCCCGAGCCGGCGCGCTGGGCCGCGATCTGCAGGTGGTGAAAGGACGGCATAGCCGCCATCTCGGCCACCACGGGCGTGCCCAGCAGGTCCAGGTCCAGGTCGTCGAAGACACAGCGGTCCGTGAGCTCGACGCACATCTTGCAGATGCGGTTCGCCCGTAAGGCCCCAGGCTTGGGCTCCACCTCGAGCGCGTCCACGCAGGCGCTGCACGTGCGCAGACCGCAGAGCTGGCAGCTGTGGTCGCCGCGCAGCATGTTGAGCGATTTCTCGCACACCTTGCACTTCTTGAGCGCGGCCTTGGTGGCCGACGAGGAATAAATAAACGACTGGAAGCCGAGCCGCCGCCGCCGGATGATGCCCTCGAGCGCGGCCATGGACTTGGCCAGACCGACCACGAAGTTCATGGGTTTGTCCATACCACCGAGACTGCTGCTCTTCTTGGACCCGAGCGGCCCCAATAGCTCGTCGTCCACGCAGCAGGAGGCGTAGAAGAAGACCCGCGTCTTGCCCGGGCCGCCGTACTCAGCGTGCGTGCAGGCCACGATCTCCTTCGCGCCGCCGAGCACGGAACTCTTGGAGAGCCGGTCGTGGAACTCCTTGGGTAGCGACTTGGTCACGCGCGTAACGGTGCGCGCGTCGATGTCGCGCACGCGGTAGTCCGTGAAGTTGAACTCGACGTCCTTGGCGAGGCTGTTGGCGAATGTGGCGCTCTTGACGAGCACTTTGGTGTGCGCCTCCTCGTGCTCGAAGCGATGGAGGATCGCTCCTTTGCGGAACTTCTTGCCGAAGTAGCCGCGCATCACGGCCTCGTACGTGGCCACGTCGTCCGCCACGAACGCGTTGAAGACCTCGTTGAGGTGGCACTTGAGCTCGAGCTTGACCACGACCGCGTACTCGCCAGTTACGTTACCACCACCCGCGGTCTCGAAGAGCGCGATGACCTCATCCTTGTCGCCCACGCGCTGGCGCCACTGCGGGCCCTGCACGCCGCGCGCCATGATGGCCTGTAGCACGGGCAGTGGCCCCAGTGCATCTTGCAGCAGCAGGTCATTGGAGAGGTAGAGCTTCTTCTGGTTGCCGAGCTGCACGAGCAGCCCGTCCTGGTCCGTGCTCATAGTCGGCGGCAGACGGCGCTTCTCTCTGTGTGTGATGTGGACAAGTGATGGATAAGAGCGATAGAGAGCGAGTCGCTTGCACAAGGCGATGGTCGCACCACACAGCAATAGAGAGTGCACCGCAGAGTCGCCGACAAGATGCGCAGCGTACCGCCATTACGCGCGGTCAGGTCATCAGGGCTCGCCACAGAGCGTTTCGGTATTGGATTGGATAGGGTGCATCAACTTGATAGTGGACATTTTTGGAATCGACTTGAAGAGGGTACTATGTTGAAGAAAAGCTGCTGGTTTGACAATGCCTATTGCCAAAGGATAGCGTGAGAAAATGCACAGAACAGACAGAAAAAGGAGGACATCAGCGGTTGGTCTCGACTGAAGCAAAACGACGGTCCCATCTCACACGAGATTATTGTCATGTGGCCGTTTCTGTGTTCCTTTGTCACTAGCATCCTTCCATCTCACACGTCTGATGCAAGAATGAAGTGCCTGCATCCATCGTTCACCGCTTTGTTCAAGGACCCGCGCGAGCGAGTCTTTTTCTATCTCAGACAACTCTCACGTCTTCTGTGTTGCTGTGGTACTGAAATCACCAGCGTGACACGACGTTCGCTGCATCGAGAACGCCACATTGCGCTGCAGTTCGCGCAGCATTGTAAACTTCTTTTTGGCTCAAAATGCATTTAATTCGCTCCCGTGATGTGTTAGCTTTTCTGATACTTCTCTCTCTTGCCGCACACATGGGTCGTCAGCTGTTACGCATGTGTCATTCGGTCCTTTTCTTTGTTGCCATCCGCAAGATGTTCCTCAACTGTTTGCAAACGCGAAGAATCCTCAGTACGAATGGACCCAGGCTCAGCCCACGAATAGTCCTCAATCAGGCCGTGGCAGAGCGACTGTCCTAGAACATCGCTTCGGATGCAGACTCGACCTGGGTCTGCTATGAAAAATTGTCCTGAGCCGGTCTAAGCACACATGGACGGACTGCTGCTAGGCGTGCGCCTCCTTGTGAACAGCTTGTCCCACTGCACTAGAGTGCTTGACGACTGCGGCAGCCTTCAAACATGTTTGGTCAGTGCGAGCCGTTTTAGGCGTCGCCGAGAGAACGCTGGACGGCCCACTTTCAGCACACGCGCTGTCATCTTGATCGAGTGATAGCCTAGGTTGCGAAGATTGAGAGCAGCCTGAAGCTCCTCGTCCGTGATCCATCGAGGCGGCGTCCGTCCGGCGGCTATCGGCCATAACGTGGAGGGTGTGGAACGAGCTGGCTATTCTCGCGACTGCTTCTTTGAAAATGAACACAAACCAGGAGGGCCAACCAACCTTCAGGTCAACGAGCTCCGATACATTCCGGTGATGAGAGTCGACTTGGTCAGCTATCCTGTTGTGAGGTGGAGAAGAGAGGACTTCGAACTAGTGATAAATGTTTGCTTTTGTGTTGTGTCCAGGGAAGTACCAGTCGGTACCACCTGGGACACGAAGCAGGCAGCTCTCCTGTCTGCCAGTTGGCCCCTGGATGGCGCGTCCTGGCGCCAGTGGCTGAGTGGAGGAGGGAGCTCATCGTGGCGCGGTTGG
>JAADXK010000555.1:0-20350 GCA_023337805.1 Globisporangium barbulae
AACGCATCCTGACTTTCTGACCCAGGACGAGGACAACGGCCGTCTTGTCGCCATCAGCCGTTACACAGCTGACAAGACGCGACGAGGACGACGGTCATCTTACCACCACGCTCCTGAGGCTCGCCTCGTTTCAACCTGCTCATTCGAAAAGAAACCAAGCCAGCAACAAGCCTCCAAGTTACCAGCAACGCCACCAAGGTCGGTGCACCTGCCCGCCTCCAGCCCAGGAACTTCCCACCAGTTCTCCCGGCGCTCAAACCTCAGCAAAGCCTCCCACAAGCCTCGTTGAATCAACCCGACCCTCAACAAGCATGAAGGTCTGCACCACCATCGTTGCCACGGCGCTCACCGTGTCGTCCGTCGTGTCTCTCCAGAACCACGTGCGCACTGGCGATGACGTCCACCGCGTGCTCAAAGAGCAGGTCACTACGACCGCGTCCTGGGTCGATGATCTCACGAAGACCGTCAGCACGGACTTGTACCACATGAAGCCCGTGCGGACGCTGCAGGCGCGCGTGCAGGGTGATGCGCCTGCCTGGGACGCGACCAACAAGCTCTTTACGTCGACGATCGGCACGGACTTTGCGTCCAAGTTCCGCGCGTCGCTGGACACGGTCAACACAGCGTCGGTCGAAGGTGCACTGATGTACGTGCAGGCCGAGGGCATCAACTACAACTCGCGCGCCGCGGCCGACAAGTGCGTGCGCAAGAACAAGATGCAGTACGTGGTCTTCTATGACATCGTCTTTGCGCAAACGAACGAGACGCTGGCGCTGTACGAGACCGAGTACGGCCCGTTCCTGCCCATGGACTCTGGCCAGTGCACACCTGCCTCGGGTGCCGACGCCTCGGCGGTCTTCTCCAAGCCGTGCGACTACATCAACGGCAACAACGGCGAGCCGCAGATCGGCCCGTTTGTCGGTGGTGAGCTCAAGGACTCGGACCCGCGCGCGCCGTACCCGAACACGTACTGGTACTCGTTCCCGAACACGGCCGTGAAGCTCAAGTGGAGCGCCAAGAATGAAACGAACCGCGCGGCCACGCGTCGAGGACTGTGCGATTTTGACAAGCTGCCCGACGGCGTCACATGCACATACAACTACCGCATCGCCGGCTGGGTGCCCATCGACGACGTTGTGGGCATCACGGCCATGAATAATAAGGCTGGCACGGCCACGTACAAGAACTTCACCGAGTTCTGCCTCGATGGCGGCGTCGAGTTCAACGGTTCCAACTCGGACGGCACGTGGCAGCAGAGCATCGACTTCTGGCTCCAGCCGCAGAACAAGACCGCGAACGCGGCGCGTGCGGTCAAGGTCGTGGACACGTACACAGCGATGCTCGCGTCTAAGACGTCGGCGCAGATCAACACGACGGTGATCGCCAACATGTTGCCGCTGCCGACGATCGCGGAACTCACGGCCGCCAACCCAAAGTGCTACGAGAACTCCAAGGAGTGCACAGGTACACTCGGCTGTAAGCGCTCGTTCTACGGCCAGCTCTGCGTGCCGTGCAAGGCCGGTGACACTGGCTGCGACATCATGCCGAGCAGCTTCAAGTACCCGTCGCTCGCCAAGGCCACGGGTACGACCGGCGGCACTGGCGACAAGACCGCGAACGGCACGGCCACGTCCACTACTAATACGACGACGAGCCCCACGCCGACGCCCATGCCGTCGACCACGGCCAAGAGCGGCGCCGCTAGCGTCTCGATCATGGGCTTCGCGTCCGTGGCCACGCTCGCGCTCACGTTCCTCTTCTGCTAAGAGATGACGAGCGGCGCCTCTGTTACCACCTGCATCTTCATATCAGCCAGCCAGTCAGTCGTATCGATTGACACCTTGGACAACACCCTCGCAGTTCAACAAGCATTCTGCTCTGTAGCTTCAGCTGCAGGCTCATGCCGTGAAACAACAAACTTTAATGGCCTCTCATGAATACAATCCGCTTCAGCATCATTTGCTCTATCACATGGTCGTGGAAGTACGCTTGGTGCTAGCTCGGTTCAGCTCCCTTGACACCTAATGGAATCCGCCACCGACCTCCCCGGAATTGACGCCTACGAGATCTCTACGATACTCGGTCCAAAAAATTCCGAGCCACAAGCGAGCACCAAGGTGTCTGGCTGTCTCCAGCCGTAAGACACTACAACAATCCCTCAGTACTTGCTGACCCAAGTACGAAGATCTGCTTCGGCCTTGTCGCCACTCTTTATCGCGTCGTTGGTTGAGTCGCTAGCGGAGGTGCTCCAGTTCATATTGCCGTTCAGCAGTATGAACGAGCCAACCATGGGCGCGTGATGACGTAGACACACAGGTCGATGGTCGAACGAGCGTTCGCCAGGTACGTCAGGATGGTTTGAATGAGTGCGCCGGGGAAGAACAGCGTCTCCAACAGGATATCGGACTGCCTCGCCTCCGGCGGTTGGGCGAGGCGCCACCCTCGAGCTCGCATGGCTAGCAGATGCTTGCCCAGCGCATTGACATTGACGCCAAGCAGACGGATAACCACGGTAATCGGGACCTCCCTCACAAAGTGAAGGTAGCCCGCTGCCTCGCACATCGCGAAGTCGATCCGCGAAGCAGGAAGCATTGGATGGGGATGGGAGTTGTGGTTGGTGTGGGAGTCAGAATCTTGGATAATGTGCTTCCGCCGTGGGCTGCTGATCATCGACCGGGTTACGGCTGCGCAGCTGCTCGAGTTGCGCGAGCACGCCCTGCATCTCCTTGAGCTTGCGGAATTCGCGCACGATCTCGTCGATGCGGTCGTCGGAGCTCAGGATCGCCGCGATTGATCTCCTCGCCGGCCTTGGGTGCGTTCGAGCCCAGCGTGCTGGACGGCTGGAGCTCTAGCTCTTTCTACACGCCGGGGTCTGAAGACCCATCACAGCACTATAAGCATTACGATATAAGCAAAGCAAATGACGATAGAGCAGCACAAGGCGTGCTGAGGTCGCTGATCTTGCTGGTGATGCTGCCTGTAGTGGCGTCGTGGGATCCTTCGGAGCCGCTTGTGGAGCTGCAGGTCGCGCGCTTCCAGGACATCCATGCTGCCAGCGCTTTTTGCTTCTGACTGCTGTACTGAGAGCGCTGCGTGTAGAATGCGCAAGGATGGTTCTTTCAACGTCTCGAACTGTGAAATAATTTTGGTTACAAGCAGGGATGAGAGGATCCTGTCCTATGCTCGAAATAGCTCGTTCGCTCACGAAGCTGCTGCTGCCAGCGGCGACGACGCCCAAGCAAGCAGCAAGCTCGCTCCTCCTTGTCGTCATCCCTTCCACGAGCTACCGCAGACAAGATGTACATCGGCCCGTGGCAGGAGTACCGGCTCGCGAAGATCCAGGACGACGCGATCCAGCGATTGCGCAAGGAGTGGGAGGACCAGCTGCGCGAGCAGATCCACGGGGGCGATGACGCGCGGTCAGTGATCCGCAGTCCTTCATATGCTCGTGCCGTGCAGTATGAGTACAGAGCGTGTGTTAATGTACTATTAGCTGACCACTAACTATGCTACAGAATACGAGAGCTCATGCAACCGATGCTGGCCAAGCTGCCGTCGCTGCTACTGGCGTCCAAGTCCAAGAGCAGCACTGGCACCTGCTCGACGCGCCGCGACAAGCCCGAGACGTTTTCCTCTACTAGTAGAGCGTCGTCTGCTGCTCGACCACCGTCCTCACAGTCCATTGCATCTTCCGCAAGCTTCACACATCGCCGCATCCGTGACGACGACGGCTTGTCAGCGTCTGGCAAGGCGACGTCAGCCCAGCCAAGCACCAGCAACAATCAGGAGACTCATGACGCGCCTCTCAAGCAGCCATTGCGACCTCCAGGGCTGAAGAAAAAGAAGAAGAAGCCCGCACCGCAGCTCTCGGCGCTCGAAGAAGTGCATCGGCGCAAGAAAATGTTCTCCAAGTGGATCAAGACCGCCGCTGCAACAGCAACAGAGCCATCAGCAAGCCCATGCTCCACTCCTTCTACCGAGACGGTGAGTATTGGCACAGGCGTCATGCTGCCTCCGATCCACCAGCGCCTTACTGCTGTTCATGGACCCGAAGCTGGCGACATTGCTCCCGAAATGCTGGCAGAAACTTGTGAAGCAGTAGATAGCGACGACTTCCGATTGCCTCCCATCGAACACCACTCGACTGCTCACGAGTGGGAGTTTCTGAGACCCTACGAGTCTTCCACGAAAGCCACATCAGGGGATCAAGCGACAGCGGCAGATCTGGCGCCGGATCTGGAAGACTCGCTAGACGAAGACGAAGTGAACAACCTGCTCAACTGGACCGACACGCTCTTGTCGCCCAGCGCGCTCGACGAACTAACGACTCTGGACGACGACGACTTCGATCTCCGGTAACTACAAGAGCAAACCTGTGAGTTTGTTGCGGCGAGACTCGGCGAATTAATACGATATACTTGCGTTTGGCGATGGCAAACAGAAGGCTAGCGATCTCTGTGAGTCTTGTGTGCTGGTTGTATAACTTATTCCGCTCGTGACGTGCTGCCCACAGATTTGTATCACCCGTCCCGCTACCTCCTTCCCTCTCAATAACTGGTGCAGCCAATCTCTTTGTCTCTATCACGAGGACCGCTGCGCTTTGGGAGGCCGAGAACTGGCGAACTCCTGTTGCTGTGAAGATGCCGAGTTCTCGCGCTTGCCTGTCGTCTGATCATCACCAAACATTGTGAGGCGATAGTACAGCGATGGTCAGCACTCGCAACGACTGTGTATCAGTATGCAACGAATGAGCATGCGCGCACCTTTCTATCCGAGTGCTGGTAGACCTCTCGCAGGAGATGCTGCGTCGGTTCCATCCTAATAACTGCATCGCGCGACAGCACCAAGTCAACCTATGTTTGAAACCAAAGCGTGACACGAGCCCTCTGGCTTCGGGTGCGTTCATACCTTGCTGCGCTGGAGGCATCGTGTCGTGCGTCGCATGGTACGCGTCTGGCGTGCGGATCTGCATCATACCATTCACACAGTAGTCACACACAGAGATGAGCAATCACACGTCAACATACAATATTTCCTTCGTCCAAGTGTGCTCGCACCATTTTCGCCCACGGGTTCTGCGGCATGCGCGTGAAGTTCGTCGCGTCCCTCGAGGGCCACGCGTGGAGACAGGACGGCGGTGTTGATGACGCGACGTCGCCCTTCGCGGGGCTGTTCTGCGGCGTGTCGACGTCCTGCGACGGCTGCCAGCGCCGCGCGGTCGTCGAGAACGCCATCATGCTGTGCCGCTCTTGGTGATTGATCACTTTCCTGGTTCTATTATTATGGGTCACAGTCACAGGAATGCTGCAATTGCGTTACCTTCGTGCAACATTCACCCACACGCAGGTGTCAACATCCAATCCACACTTGAAAATGGCAATGCCCATGCTGATCGCGCTGCAGCTGTTGCTGCCGTGGTGCGCAGTGCCGGCGCTCCCTCGCTTCCTGTACGCAAGCCTCGAGTGATCGAAATGTACTGTTATAGCCACTAGCTACTGGTGATACTCATTTATGTGTGTGTGTGTCTTGTATGCACTGTGCAGCTACGGAAAGACACTGGAAGAGGACGTGCTGCGGGGGCTCACACCCATCGTCACGAGCATCGCGGCGCTCATGCTGCTCACGAGCGTCGCGCTCTACAACAACAACAAGAGAACAAGCAGCGCGGTACGCTAGCGATTGCGCTGAGCAAAGTGCATGCGACTCACTCTCACACTATCTGTCTTGTGTCTGTTGGTTGATCGATTACGTGCAGGCGCTTCGAGCTGCGCATGGCGTCGGAGCTCTTGGCGTCGGAGCCGCGCTCTTCCACGTCATCATCTGCCTCTTTGGCGCTCCGTTCGCTGAGTGAGTAGTGCCACCATCTGCTGAGTATATGGATGTGGACAAGGGACATTTGCTCACTCGATGGCGCTGAGACTACCTGCCGATGCTTCTCCTACTACAACAGACTCGTCCCGCAGACCCTGCTCCTGGCCGTGCTACTCGCAAGCCTCACGCTCGTACCAGCTGCTGTCTGCCTCGGACTGCGTGTCCATGACATGATCGCTCTTCTCGTCAACCTCAGGTATCACTTGTTACGTTGCATACAGAGCAAGACTGCTGGTGCAATCAGCTGGCTCACCACCGTATGTGATCTGCATCCTGTCGTCCACAGAGCCAACACTCGTGAAGAGTTCGTCCTCGCCAGCTCCAGCAGTGGGGCCACACTCGGCGCCTACCTTGGCGCGTTGCCGATCCCATTAGACTGGGACCGTCCATGGCAGGTGTGTTCTGTTCGAGTACCCTCCTCTCTGGTCATGAGAATATGGATGAAGCACTAACGCACGTATCTCGGATTGCATCATAACCATCTTCGTGTACAGCAATGGCCGCTCACGTGCGTCTACGGAGCACTCGCGGGCCACGCACTCGGGCTCGTCGCAGGCACTGCAGCCTCCATCTGGTGGTGGAAACCCGCGAGTTCGCACCAGGCAAAGTGGGAGTAAAGCAGACACAGAAGATCCTGCTTGTGTATCCGTAACCAATCTTCCCTTCAATGAGACAACTTATCCTACCTTGGTACGTCAAGTACTTGACACTTTCACACCGTGTTGCCCAGCATGACGCCGCCTTGCTGCTCGACGATCGCAGCGCGCGCAAAGGGAAGCAGACTACTCTTGAACGCGCTGCTCTTGAGGTACGCGACCAGTTTCGACTTGGCGATGTCGCTCGAGTCGTCAAAGAGCTGCTGCAGAATCTGGCGCCGCTGCCGGTTGTCGGCGAAGTTCAGGTACTCCAGCACGTAGGCGATCGCCGTCTCTTTGAGTCCGGGGCGCAACGACCACAGACACTGCACGTACTGGTCGACCGTTCCTGGGATACTCGCCGAGTCGGCCTTCATGAGGCTCAGCAGCGTGTGGCACAGTCGGTTCATCGTCGCCTTGGTGAGGTTCCCAGCAAAGAACAGCGTGGAGAGCGGAGCAGCACAGTGGCGCAGCAGTGGCATCGTCGTGCTCTGGTCCTGGGATCTCGCGCAGAGCTGGTCGATCACCTGGCAGATGTGGTCGACCTCGCTTTCAACCAGCTTGGCCCCAAGAGGTCGCGGCGCTTGGGTCACAAAGGTCTCCACCTCGCGGTGCTGCTCAGCTGAGGACAACTGCTTGTTGCGCACGACGTCGAGCGCTGTCATTGCTGTCTTGATTATGCTCTCGTTGTGGCGGTTCTCCATGATGTCGCCAAAGGCTCGGATCTCAGGGTACGACGCGTAGATGCTGATAATGTTGAGCAGCACGACCTGGCGCTCCGCCTGGAAGAGCTGCTCGCTCGCGACGTCAAAGTCCGTGGCGAGCGCGTCGTGGAAGATGTCCCACATGCGCGCCACGAGCGGGTAAAACTCGGACGCCTGGTGGGTCGCGATCACCTCGAGGACCTCGAACATGAACTTGCAGAACGTCACAAAGAGACTCGGCTGCGAGCGCAGATGCGGGCGGACAATGTCCATGGCGTTCAGAATCTGTGTGGATAGCGTAGGGGATACACATTGTCAGTGATAAGACGACAATGTTTCACCCATCAGCAAGAGTTCAAGCTTGATGAGTACGTACATTTTGGAAGAGCACCGTGTTAAGGTAGATCTGCGTGAGCGAGAGCGTACCGAAGAGCTGCAGCAGCTGCTTCGGGAACCGTGAGAGCACGAGCAGCGGGTAGCGCGTCAGGATCTCGCGGAACCGGTCCATCACGTCCGAGTTTTCCTGGTTCAGGTCACGCAGCATGTCGTCCACAAAGGCGATTACCCGACGCTCAGAGGCGGAGTGCTGGTGGCTCGGGGCGCTGCTGCTAGTGCTCAGGTTCACCATCGATTCCCAGCCTGGCAGGAGCGTGTCGAGGTGCGGCGCCACTATCAACGGTGTCTGGAAGTACAGCGCCTGCAAGAAGACAACACCGCAAGGTTGAGTTAGTCATCGTATCACATCACCAGCCTGGGACCATGGCAGTTGAGCACGTACTCCAAGCATATCTCGTCGAACTCTCGAGTGCAGAGCGACGACTCCGTCGAGCATGACAAAATGCGGGTCGGCGGACAGAACTGCGTCCAGGATGTTGATCAGAATGGCCTCGTCCTTCTGGTCCTTTACGAGACTCGTCAAGAGATTCATCGAAATCCCAGCATCGTCGTTGTTGTGAGCCTGCTCCGAGTGAACAGGTACTTCGGTTCCTCGTGTGGGCGTCACGCCGCCCAGGATTTGAATGTCTTTCACCAGCACCACTACGCTCTGCAGTGTCAGCGCATCAAGTCGTAGCTCAAAGGCCTTTGCTTTCCATTGCGCAATCAGAGTCAAGAGGAAGTCCGTGACCTCCAAGAGCGCTTGGTGGACGTCCTTGGCGATCAAAGGTTCCGCAAGCTCGACGAACGCGTCGCTTGCTCCGACCTGCACGATGCCTCGAACGAATGCAACAGCAGCAGCGTAGGACAGCGAGCCCTGGAAGCTGTCCAGCGCGTGGCGGAGCAGCTTGGAGCAATTTTTGCGGTGCATGGGGCTCGTGCACGCGCTGATGTGGTCGATGATTGCGACGAGCGCCTCTGCAAGTTGGGCTGAGGACTCGTTCGACTTGGTAAACGACTGCAACGTGTGCAGAAGCGTGACTTGCTGCTCCCACAAGTTCGCCGTGCATGTGTCGTCGTTGTGTGTGTGGCAGCCTCGCTCGATCGTACCAACAAACTTGAGGACAGCGCTGTCTTCACGCGATGCGTTCCCAAAAGTCTCGTTTTTGGCTTCGCTGTCAAAGAATGAGCGCGCCTTGAAGATCTCGAGCTGCTTACTGGTACCACTGCCACTGAGTCTAGCTCCAGCCACCTCAGCCTTACTCTCTCGAACGTCTTTTGATGTTGACATTTTCGCGTAAAAGGAGGATTTGATCTGAGGCTTCGAGGCACGAGGCGCTTTGTTGAGACGCGATGCGGTCGAGAACGCTTTACACAGCAGGAGCTCGTCTTCGTTCTCGTCGACGTCCATTGCGCTGTTGTTCTCCGATCCTGCTGCCACCTTGGACGTCAGCCATTCGCGAACTCGTCGAAGCGATTCTTCAGTCGTTCTGGACAGAGTGATGCAGCTTCTATCGCCACTGAACGCACTCAAGTGACGCAAAACAATGCTTGCGGCGTCCGAGACATCCTGCTTGCCTGTTGCAGCGATCAGTCCGGCGACGACTTTGCCCTCATTGGCTGGAATTAGAATACCGAGCGAGTGTAGCACCTGCCCAAAGCACTGCTCTCTCAGACCCGACGACAGCACCAGCTTCCACAGAATCTCGCTCTTCATGGCTCGCACAGCAGCAGCGCACAGGTGCGCGCTCGGAGAACTCGCCGCGAGCTTCATCAATAGCGGGTCCGGGTACAACCGCGCGTCCTTCGTCGCTATCAGACCAGTACTCGAGATGATCGCAGCGCTCGATGTGGCCTTTGGGAACAAACTCTGCGTGAGTTTCGAGAAGTTGGAACTCCCTGACGTGTCCCCATTCTCCTCACAGGCGTGTGAAGAGCACAACACGTGGATCGCGCCGTGAATGACGTGTAGCGGGAGCTTGATCTCGCGCACCGTATGGGATCCGTCGGCGATGTAGAATACCTTGCAGTCTGAGAAGCTCACGCCCAGTTTCGACTTGAGCGACGGCGGCGCCGCGAGCTGGTACTTCATGACCGCCCAGATCACCTCGAGCACGATGCTGTAGATCTCCTTTTGCGCGAGCAAGTGCTTGGCGATGAACTCGCGGCCGGAGAGTAGCTTCCCAAACGCTCCTGCCAGTACGAGCGTTTGCTCAAGCGCTGGTTTGCGTTGTTGTTGCTTGGCTCCCAGAGCTTCGTCCTTCACGCCGACATCCGTGCTCTCTTTCCAGAATTCATGCAGCGCTTTGACGCACAGCGTGAGCGACTGCACGGACGACTCTCTCTCAAGAATGCTCTCGAGCGACCAGAAGACGCGCTCGCGAATACCAGCGTAGCACGGCAGCTTGACGAGCGCTGGCAGCCACTTGAAGCTCATGGCGCTCGACTCCTCGGGCTTCTTCATGTCCACATCTAGGTTGCTATCGTCATCTACGGAGTCCAAGTCACTGGCTCCGGGGGTGGACAAGACGTCCTCCTCAGTTAGTTCAGCGGTCAGCAGCTGGAGGATCTGCGAGGCAACGCGTCTCGTGTGGTGGTCTGGCGACGTGAGGCAGTCCAAGTAATACAAGACAACGTTCGAGGCCGTCCCTCTCGTGTCATTCTCAGCAGCCAGATACTCGCGCAGCTTGGACAGCAGCCGAGGAATGATCTGGCTCAACGCTGGCTGCTGCGACGCATTCTTCGTCTCAGCAGAGTCTGGTTCACTAAACGAGCTCTTGCCACGATACGCGAGCAGCAGCAGCTTGCAGAGACAGTCGTGCGGGAGGTACTGCACCGTGTCAAAGTCCTCACAGACAATGTCTGCGATCCACCAGACGCTCTCCGCTGAGCCACTCTCACCACTATACGCGTCGTTGCCTGTCACCATTTCCATCAAAAAGTCCGACGCGCGACTCTGACGAAGTCGCGTTCCGAGCTTGAACTTGCGGTCCAGACTGCGCAAGTGCTCCAGGATCGCTGGCGGAGGCTGGCGCGCGATGCCGTCAAACTCGAGCACCATTGGCGGATCTTCAAAGAGCGCGGGGTTCTGACTGTGCTGGAGCACCTGCTGCTCGTAGTCCTGGAGCTGTAGGTTGCTCGTGATGAGATCCGAGAAGCTCGCCTTGTGCCGTCCAAAGAGCAGTGGGTCCTGAGCATTCACTGGGGGAAACACGTATCTTCCAGTGATCACCATCTGCATGAGGCATCGCAGCGTCGGGAACTCACGCCAGAGGTAGTCGCCGACAGTGTTGGGGTTGAAGCAGCCAATGATCTGCATAGACAGGGTAGACAGACATCAGTCCCCGGCAAGCATCATGAGCAACGCAGGTAATGTCGAACCAGTACGCACCAGCAAGATGGAACAGATGATCCAGTAGCGGTTGGCGTGGCAGAACTCTTGCTCCAGCTTCAAATCCGTGTCAACCTGGTTCGAACAAGAGCAACGTTGTCAGCCCTATCCAGACCTCCATAGCCTTCCCACACACAAACGTGGCTTACCTTTGTCAATATGAGCAGCTCTCTAATGAAAGTAACGCTCTTTATCTCGACGCCGATAACGCCGCCCTGGAACACGTAGCTCTCCAGGTCCTCTTCGTGGTTGCGCCACAAGAGTTCGCGACTCAGCTGCCCCTCCGCTGCACGGAACACCATCGTCTCAATCGTACGCAGTGCCTCCAACCGATCAATCGAAGGACAGGAGTTAAAAAGCGACGTGAGCATCTCCAGCGTGTCTTCGTGGATGGGGATGTCTTCTTTCGTCGACAGGAAACAGACCTTGTCGTGCTCGGTCGGCTGTACGTCCGCTGGGATCTCAAGAAACAGCAGCTTCTTCACTATGCCTTCGTACAGCAGCTTCTCAAACGACGACGCACCACTGAGCGAGAAATGCTTGAAAATGTCGCGACAGCACACCACGGCCTCTCTCTGGACGTACGCCATGGTTTGCAACAGCTCCTCCTTGGCCTTCACCGCAGGCTTCACAGCCTTGGACGTGTCTGTCTGTGGTGGTGTTACGCCTGCGCCACCAGCGGCAGCAGCATTGCTGGCAGCAGAGGCAACGCTGGTTCCTGGCGCAGCGGCCAGCTTGGACTTGCCACCACCACTCACAGGCGTGATCTTGCCATCGCGCGATGCAATCTTTGGTGCTCTTTGAGCGCCGATAGGAAGGATGCCACGACGAGGGATCGGTTGCGAGCCGCTGAGCTTCATTGTGCTCCCCAAGGCGCTGGGACCAGCACCCTGTCGGCCAACCGTGTTCGACTGCTGGATCTGCAGGCTTTTCACCGCCGCGCCTCGCATCAAGAGCACGAGCCACACGACGCCAGTGACCAAGGACATGTAGTCAAGCAGTCGTGTATCGCCAAATTTCGTCACGGTGTCCCAGTGACCCTCGTTCTCGAGAATGCCGACGCAAAGCGACTTGATGTCGACCTGCTCGAACGTCAGCTGCTTGAGAATCTTCCGCACGATCGTTTTGAGCACCGGCGCCATGTCGGAAGTGCTCGACAGCTCACGGAACACGCGCGCCAGCTCCTTGCTCGCCATTGCCCCCTGGTGGATCACTGGCATCTTGTAGAAGAGCTCATCGCCACTGCCGGCGTTGGCAGCCGACCGTGCCGCACGGAAGATCTGCTGGATCATCTTCATATTGTCCACGTCCTTCCCCATGTTGTTTGGTCGCTCACGGGCAATGTACACGCTCAGCGCCAGCTTCAAGTACGCGCGGTTCTGGCGCACAAGCTGGCTGATCGTCTCGACTTTGACCTGGAACATTGTCGACTTGAGTTTCATCTTCAGCAGCACGTCGACAGTGTACATGTCCATCTGCTCCGTGGTCTTACAGAGCTGCGTAGTAAAACAACAGTAGTAAACATCATGTGAGAAACCAACATCCACAGATCACTCTAGAGCCATCAGACCCGCACACCGTTCCTTACCGAAACAACTTTGTTGAGCAGCTCTTTCGTCGGTCCTTTCACCGATGGATTCTGCAACCACACCTCCATGTTCTCTACAGCGAACGTGCGCGCCTGCGGGATGCTGGCAACGTCGATGAGCGTGAGGATCATATTGCGGATCGCGGTGCTCCCACCTCCACCGCCGTTAGCGCCGGTCTTCTCCTTCTCCATCTCTATCAGGCGAGAGCGGATGTGGTTGATGGTCAAATCGCGCATCTCCTGAAACACTTGGGCGCCATGGAAGCGGCGTCGAATCTCGCCTTGTGGGCCCTCAGATGGCGAGTCAGAAGCAAGCAGGATCGTCTTGACGTTGCTCACAAAGAGCTGACTGAGCTCGTGGTCCACCCACACGCGCGAGTACAATGAGTCATCCAGGAACACCTTCACACTGTCCACCGGCCAGTCGTTCATGTCCTAGTTGCATCATCAAGGCACAGCTAATTAGATAAGACAGTTCCCATCATCATCATGCCCAACAGCCAGCTCAAGATGCCTTTCGCACCTTCATAACCTGAACGAGAATGTTCGCCACGAGCACAGGAAGAGGGATCTCCAGCATCTCGACGGCCACAGCGCCTGCAAGTCCGCTCGCCTTCTTCAGCCCAATGTCCAGGCCACCAGCGAGGTCTTTCATCCCCACGTAGTGCTTGGAGCGCAACAGCCGCAAGAGGTACTTGAGCACGCTAGGTTGACCAAAGCGCTAAGCAACATGAACACAGCATGGGAGACTTCAGTGTGAGTCATCAATCAGTTTTGGACACATGGCATGTAACTCGTTACCTGTGGGTCGTCCTTCACGGCGCTGAGAATGCCCACGGACAACAGCCGACTCGGATTTCTGCCTTCTTTGATCACGCGCGTGCAGACAGTCGTCAATATCTACAGCACATACAATAAATGATCAATCATTGTCCTTCCGATAGACCATATCACAGATAATCAATAGAGTCCCACATCAAGCAGCTCGTGGTCGGACCGCGCATTGTGGAGATCGTCTCGAATGCTCTGATCAGGTACATCATCTGCGCTACTCGGCGGCGGGTCGGGCGAGTTCATCAGTGCGCTCATCGAGATGCCCTTGCGGCGCACAGGCGACGACGCGGGCGTCGGGACGGCCGAGCTGGCTTCGCTCTTGAGCGCTTCCGCGTCTCGCTCTTCTTTGGCGGCGGTCAACGCTGTCGTCATGGCGAGCACCTGCTGCTTCTTATTGGTCGGTTTGGTATTGGGCGTCGCTGGCTCATCGGCGGAGTGGTTGCCCTCCTCGTCCACCTCCATCTTCGTCGCAGCATCGTCGGCGCCTTCGTCGCTGTCGTCCACCACCGCGTTTCTGATTTGTTTCCGAGCTTTCCCAGTCGCTGCCTTCTTGCCTGCAGCAGGCTTGCTGGTCTCTTGCTCTTCGGCTTCCACACTGTCGTCTTCATCGTTCTCACCGCCTTCTCCCTCCTCATCGTCATCTTCGTCTTCGTCTTCGTCTTCATCTTCATCTTCATCAGTTAAGTTCTTGATGCGGTTGCGCGACTTCGTGGGCGTGAGCGACTTGTTCTTTGCGTCGAGCAGCCGCGCCTGGCGCTTAGTGGGCGGCGCGCGCGGCGGCTGCTGGCCTTTCGCCGGCGGCTTCTTCTCGCTGTTCCGACGGCCGCGCGGCGCGTCTACTTCCTGCTTTACGTCCTCCTCTTCGTCCGCTTCATCTTCATCGCCTTCTTGTTCATCGCCTTCCTCATCTTCCTCGTACTCGTCCTCTTCTTCTTCGTCGTCGTCCGCCTCGTTCTCCTGGCGCTGCTGCTGCTTTACCTTCTTCTTGGCGCTCGTCTTGGCGGCGCGCGCCACTTTCTTGCGGGGCGTCGTCACCTGCGCGTCCACCTCTGACTCGTCGGACTGCGATTGCGACTCCTCTTCTTCTTCTTCTTCCTCGTCGTCCTCCACGACGTTCTTGCGGCGGAGCACGCGCCGCGCCGCCGCGCCTCTCGTCACGCGTCCGCGCTTCATCTTTGTTGTGATCTGTTCAAAATAGAACCAAACAGTCACAAAGCAGACATAATAGACACTGTCTATTCTGTGTCAACTGTGCCTAATGCATCCAATGTGTCTTTTTTGCTTTGTAAGTACTTAAGATACGTAAATAGCAATATTCAGCTCACTTGATTTCACTATGCCTTGAAGGCCAGAGGCTCGATTCGACCAAGTGCATCAAAAACATAGTGAAATCAAGTGAAACGACTTTTTGCCGTCTAGGATTTTACCACGACTCTAACGTAAAATACGGAACTGCCATATTAACCCAACTAAAAAGTTGTAATTCAGCTTGTGGCATTGATTCCGATATTTTCGACAAACATGTTAAACAACTTATGTCGTGAGAATTTTCGACATACACACGAAGCGAGTTCAACGGCTCACCACGCGAACATGGTACTCTTGTTTCCTCACGAAGAGTTCCGTTTAGCTATCCACTCGTCTGGACTCACTTCACGATGCACGAATGATCTGGATGGCTTCGCTTCTTTCGTCTCAATGAGCTTATCGTCCAACATGTCTCTGTCTATCAACACCCGTTGTCTGTCTTTTGTCTGGCACCCACCCACCCACCTAGTCCTTCGTCGTGCCGAGCGTGTACGCCGGGAACAGGATATTCGGGAACTTCTTGCTCACGATCGCAAACTCGTCAAAGGAGATGACGCCGTCGCCGTCCTTGTCGCCCTGCGACATGATCGTGTCGGCCTTGCGCGCGACCTCGGACTCGTTCGAGGCCATGTGGTTGGCCTTGAGGATCTTGAGCAGCTCTTGGCGCGTGATCACGCCGTTGCCGTCCTCGTCGAAGACCATGAACGCAAACTTGAGCTTCTCGTCCTTCTCGGCGCCCGAGAAGTTCGAGAGCGCGATCATGAACTCGCGCACGTCGATGCGGCCCGTCTTGTCGTTGTCGAAGAGCTGGAAGACCTTCTCGCACTGCGGCGACGGGTCCACCTGCATCACTTCGCAGAACTCCGAGTAGTCGATCTGCCCCGAGCCGTCCTTGTCGGTCGCCTGGAACCGCTTGTACGCCTTCTTGACCGACTCGGGCTTGATGCCGTTGTCGCGTGCAAACTCTTCGAGCGCCACTTTTCGCTGGTTGCGCAGCTGGATCGCTTGTGCTCCCGAGGCTGCCGCACCAGCTCCACCACCGCCAGCCATCTTTTCGGGAGACGCTGCTGCAGTGACGCCCAAGCCGGGTGGAGGCTGCTTGCCCTTGGTCACCATGGCGTAGAACTCATCGAAACTGACTTGGCCATCGCCGTCCTTGTCCACCATCTTGATCATCTCATCCACTTCTTCGTCCGTGGGCGACTCGCCAATGTTGATCAGCACGTGACGGATCTCTGCCGCGCCGACGTAGTTGTTGTGGTCCAAGTCGAACGCCTGGAAGGCTTCGAGGATCTCTTTGTCCGTAAATTTTCCATTCGGGTCTCGTGGTGGTTCCGATGGCGCCACTGGCTGCCCGCCAGGAACGGAGACAGCATTCGCGCCAGGCGGCAACGGTGCCACTGCTGGGCCAGAGAGGATCGGTGGAGCCATCGGTGGCGCTTTCACGGGACCATCGGGAGCAGCTGCAGGCTTTGCGAATTTGGCTACCACTGAGAGTTTCCCTCCAGCCTGGTTTTCAGCGTCGAGCAAGTCGAGGTCGCCCTCAAAGCTGCCCTTGGCGAGCCAGGGGACGATGTCAATTTTCGCCTGCGCCATGAAGCGGTCCTTGCCATTGTTCTCCTTGTCGAAGATCTCGATCACGAGCTCTTTCTCGGTCGAGATGTTGAAGTCAAAGTTCTCGTTGAACTCCGGGTTCTTCCCACCCTTCTCGTGCACTTTGGTCTGGAAGTTCTGCGTGCCGATCGTGAGCTTCACGTACGGGTCGGCCGTGTCCATCATACCCAGTTTCTTCAGGTCCAGTGCGCGAAGAACCTTGACCGACAGCTTTCCGAACCGCGCGAATGCGCCACCGGGCGTCGCGAGTCCAGCCATCGGAGGACCAGGAGGACCTCGAGGAGGTGCGCCTACATGTCACGTGAATTAGTAAGATCCCTTCACATGTGAAGATAACTGTAGTGTGTAAAGCTGAGAAGCTCGTACCTGGTGGACCACGTGGGATGCCAGGAGGACCGCGAGGTGGGAAACCTGGAGGTCCGCGTGGAGGACCTTGTCTGGCATCTGAACATGAAATCATAAGCGGACGAGACAAATCAGTTGCGGTGAACGGGATCTTGACGTCTGGACAGAAGTTTGCGTACCTGGAGAATCTTTAATCGTGTGAGTGAAGTCATTTCGCAACCACACATACACTCAGTTAGTTTCAGCGAAACACAGTGATGCATTGAAAAAACGACCATACCTGCAACTGCTCTGGGTACTGATTCTAGAAGAGCATAGACATAGCAATGGTTAGTCTCGGCGTTGAGTAAATACATCTGCATACCAGTGGTGCATCAATGAAATCTCACCTTGCATGCTCGACGGCGGCTGTCCGGGAGGACCTCGCGGTGGAAAACCTGGTCCAGCCATTCGTTAGTAGGAGGAACAAGACACACGCGATATAGAGTTTTCGATCCCAGAGCAAAGATTGGGACATACCTGGTGGACCGCGGGGTGGCGGCATCCCAGGCGGGCCTCCTGGTGGACCTCTTGGTGGCGGCATCCCAGAAGGCATCCCCGATGGACCTCCAGGTGGACCGCGAGGTGGTGGCATCCCCGGTGGACCTCCAGGTGGACCGCGAGGTGGTGGCATCCCAGGCGGACCTCCAGGTGGACCGCGAGGTGGTGGCATCCCAGGCGGACCTCCTGGTGGACCTCTCGGTGGGGGCATCCCTGGCGGACCTCCACTTTGTTGAACGGCACCAGGTGGTGCCATCCCAGGTGGACCTCTTGGAGGTATCCCTGGAGGAGGTCCACGGCCAGGTACCCCAGCCGGTGGAGCCCCTGGCGGACCTCGTGGTGCCATCCCGGGCGGCGGCATTCCTGCTCCTGGTGGACCCATTCCTCTCGGAGGCATCCCAGGTGGAGCCATCCCTGGAGGTCCTCTTCCTTGCATTCCTGGCGGTGCCATCCCAGGCGGAGCACCTGGTGGACCTCGTCCTGCCGGAATTCCTGGTGGAGCCATCCCTGGTGGAGCTCCACGAGGTGCCATTCCAGGCAGACCAGGTTGACCCGATGGAGGTCCTCCTGGTGGCGGTCCTCTCGGTGGTCCACCTGTGATTATGTAGCAAGTGTGATGAGTCGTCAGCGAGCTGATGAATCCAACGACAAACTCGTATGCTCAATTGTGTCGTACCTGGTGGGCCGCTCTGAGGCATCCCCATGACGCCAGGTGGAGCGCCTGTGTTACCAACAATGTGATCGGTTCGTTGAGTTAATGGCAATCAATTCTGACAATCTGCTTTGGTGAATACGCACCACTAGGTGGTCCCATTTCAGGCGGCAAGCCCCGAGGCACGGCTCCAGACGGTGCTACACCTGCTACACCTGGTGGACCTTCTGCCAAACCACATAATCATAAATAAGTGCCTGTGTACGAAGAGACGACTGGTGTGTCTCCTCTAACGCTTTTGTCATACCTGACGATGGGCCTCTTCCCGGTGGCATCCCAGGCGGTGGACCTCCCGGTGGCGGTCCTCTTCCTGGCGGGGCTCCGGGTGGCGGACCTCGTCCAGGCGGAGCTCCTGGCGGCGGCCCCCGTCCTGGAGGTGCTCCTGGCGTACCAAGAGACTCATTAACCTCAACATACAGATCACAAACCTCATGACCGCAAAGCTACCACCCAAACAGCCACGACGAACCTCCAGGAGCTGGTCCTCTCGGTGGACCGCTTCCGGGCGGCGGTCCTCGAGCTTGCGGGTAGCCTCCAGGCGGCTGTCCTGGAGGCGGACCCCGCGGTGGTGGCCCTCGTCTGCCATAACACATAATCCTCAGCCATCAGCCAGTCATGAGCCCCACACGACACGTGTCCTATCGTGCTACCACTTACGGCGGCGGAGCACCACTCATGCTCTTGTTGTGGCCGTTGTCTTGCGCGTCTGTCTGTCAGTCGGTGTCTACGAATTCAGGCTCTGTACGCACACCACGCCCATCGCAGCACGTTCGATGAATCAATGGCACCTGCGTAAATGTGAGTCGCTTGCTGGTACTGCTTGGGAATATAGATCGCATGCAAGTCTGTCCGCACACGCGCACTTGAAAGGTCGCGCACTATATCCAGTCTGTTCTCTCTTGTGCAGTTACGCACCAGTAAAGCCAACGGCTGACACTCTGGTCAGGTTGAAGCACAACTCCATGAGCTCTCACCTGCTCTCTTGCCGTGGTTGACACGCACGCACGCAGACATGCAGGCAATGAAGGGCAACTCAGTGGTGTCGTGTTGGCGTTCAATGCTCTATTCCGTGGCTTCTTACTCGCTTGTTCGTGGCGAACGCTCTGTTGTGACTGTGTGCGTCTCTGTGTGTTTTCCTAGGGGTTTCTTCACTCACCCTATGGAAACCGTCCGTTCGCTGGGGCTTGACTGGCCGACTGACTAGCCTCCGTTTGGCTGCGAACCCGTCAGACATAAAATTAAGGCTTTCGCAGTTTGGCCGGGAGCTGCGGCGCGCGGCCAAAGAAGCGAGCGACGCGCGGCGTGATCGCCAGCGTGACCGCGAGGCGCACAGGCTCCGTGAACTTGGTCGCGATCCACGCGATGAGGAACGTGCCCGTCTTGGCATTCACGCGCTCCACCTCCAGGTACTTGTCGATGCCCATGTTCTCCGCCAACGTCACGAACCTATGCTTACAAGAGCAGCAACAATTTCAATCGCATTCAAATCAGCCGGTGCAATAGCATACAACAATTCCAATATGTGTCCAATGACATCAGCTGCAGCATGTAGCAACACGTACCTGTTGGTGGCGGCAACGAGGTTAAACTCCTCATCATCCTCGCCGTCGTTCTCCGAGCGCGAGGGCTTCTTCGTGCTCACCCAACCCTGGTCAATCGCCACGTAGATCGAGCCAAGCACGACGCCGTACATGCTCAAGTACGTACCGATCGCCACGATACCGTACTTGCGCCAGAGATCCTTCAGGCGCGCAAACCCCGACAGCGAATTCTCCGTCACGGCCGACGCGCCATCATTACCAGTACCACTGCTACTGGCAGGTGTTGACGACGACGACGTCGAGAAGCGCGTGACGATACCCGAACGCTGCTGGTTCGCGACGCGGTTTCCCGTGTGCTTGATCGCCAGGAAGCGGATCGCAGTCATTGGTGGAGTTGTCGACTGGCGTATAAGGCTCGAGAACGGCGACGCGGGGACGATGGCCGTGCATCGTACGGGGAACAAGAGCGAGCGTCCTGCCACTGCAGGCGCGTGGCGAGCCACGAGGCGCGGCGTTGCTGTTGCCATCAGCATCGTGTTGACCTCAGAACGAATGAGCTCTCAAATGTGTGGCGCAATCTATCACCATGGGTTTTAACACCAGACGAGTTTAACCCAAATTTCACCCAGATTTTACTTCCATTGTTTACCAGTAAAAAAAGAAGGATTTCATTGGATAAAATCAGTGTAAAATATATTATTTTTCAAATGTTCTTTATATTTTGGCAAAAGTGTAAATCGTTTTTTCGTCCGTTTTCATACAAATTTCAAGTCTATCGACATTTCACCTTTTGCCGAAATCCGGTCGTTACGCAGATTTCGGCAAAAGGGTGAAATGTCGATAGACTTGAAATTTGTATGAAAACGGACGAAAAAACGATTTACACTTTTGC
>JAADXK010000556.1:0-20318 GCA_023337805.1 Globisporangium barbulae
ATATTCGCCATTATCGGCCAATTAGGAGCCATTCTCAATTGGGTGGCTCATAAGTAGTTCTATCTTTTGCAGGACATTTTTATATTCAAAAATACAGAGTTGAAAATACCCACAAGTGCGCAGTCCGACAGCGCGCTCTTTACGCTTCCTCGTAAGACCTACGTGTACGCTAGGTAATGGAGCACTCGCCCCGTTACAGTGTGCGAGTCGACATTGAAGACAGCGCAGTCAGATATCAAGTCGATCATGCCCAACTACAGTCCAGACAACGTATTCAATTTCGACGAATCAGCCCTGTTCTACCGCCCGGCACCCAGCAGAACGCTCGCCACCATTCAGCAGAGAGGACAGAAGAAGGTGAAGGCGCGGGTGACCGTGGCTCTGTGCAGCAACGCGAGCGGCACTGAGAAAATGAAGATGCTGGTAATTGGCAGCGCCAAGGCGACGCGCTGCTTTAAGGGGATCGACATTTCAAAGAAGGCGGTAGAGTATTACGCGAGTCCAAAGGCTTGGATGAACGCAACGATCTTCAACAAGTGGCTGCGCAAATTCAATCTCCTGATGCACAGAAGGCGAGTGCTGCTATTGATTGACAACGCGTTGACTCACAAAGTCCTGTGTGAGTACAAGAACGTGGAAATCGTCTTCTTTTCGCCGAACTTGACGTCGAGAATTTAGTCTTTGGATGCAGGTATGAATGTATCAGTCAAGTTATTGTCTGTTGAAAATGTTGGTATTCTAACATTGTGCTGGTGTATTTGTAGGAATTATACGTTCGTTCAAAGCTCGATACAAAAAGCTCTTCCTTCGGCGGTGTCTTGACTTGGTGGAGTCGGACACAGAGCGCAAGTTGGCCATCCTGAAGGTGATACAGTTCTCGATTGATAGCTGGGGAAGCGTTGACGGTCAAGTGATTCGAAACTGCTGCGTGAAAACCGGATTAATTGACGCTTCAACAACTGCAGAGTTCCAGTCCAACAATAGCTACCGCACGAACTCAACTGCATTCCAACTCGAGTGCGCCAAGCTGGCAAATTTGATGGAGGCGCTGGAAATTTATGCTCCTATCGATGACTATATCGATGCTGAGTCTGTCGAGGTGATACACGAACATCCACTTGTGGAGAACAGTGTCGACGAGTCGAGTGATGCTGAACCAGAAGTCTCAGCTGCCGAAGCGCTTAAATGCTGCATTCAATGCGCTCGTATCTCGTTCGACAAGACTACGATGCGGCCAAAAAGCTAGATTATCTCATGAACCTGATGCATTGCATTCGACAACATAAAGCGCAAAGCTCTAAACAACGCAGTCTCGGCCATTTCTTCAAGTCGGTAGGGATCGAGTAGTGATTCAGACTTGAATACGCTTTGTGACCGTCGTGAACTCACACAGTGAATAATATAGCGTTTGACTTCTCGTGTATGCTCAAAAAGTTGGTGCTGTTTATGGATCTCTTTGATTACATGCTCCCTTTGCATAAATGGTTGGTAACAGCAAAGAGTACGATTCTCACTCAACACGCACTTGGACAGATTATTATCAAACAGGCGGCACTCCAGTAAGTCGACGAGCACGATATGTGCGCGAGCCTGGCAGCACACGCATCGACAGCCGCTTTATTTGTGAACAGTGCACTTATGTCGCTCGGTGCACGCGCCGTCATAAACGAACTCATCTCGCTCTCGAACGCGACGTCGCTGGCGTTGTTGACCTTGTAGAAGCACTTGATGTTGGACGTGAGCCCTGTCGCGGTCGTGTGGTGGTGCAGCAGCGAATAGTAGCACTCGGAGTAGTACGCGCTCGCAATGGCCGCATTCGCGACTTTGTCGACCGTGAACGCCGAGCTGCCGATCCAGACGGCGCTGTCGGCCACTTTAGCTCCAGGCCACCATCATGCCCGTGTCTGTGGGGCCCTCGGCGTACCCCAAAGTCGACGGGCTTGAATTGGTACGAGCAGAGTGTCTTGGGGCTGCAGCAAACGTGCTGAGCTTGTAGACGCACGTACGGTCTGCGCTCTGGTGTGGTGGGGACATCGCCTGAGAGGCATGCTTTCTCGTCCGTGTGGACGCGCGAGTATGCCTCTGCTAGCAGCACTACAGCGAGCGTCAAGTATTCTGTGTGAGCGACGAACGCGAACAGCTTTGGAGTCATGATGGGACGAAACACACAGTGGTGAGATCGGCATTTTGTACACAGAGAAGCCGAGCAATAACAGCAGCACTGACGGTGCGACAGGCAAGTTAAACCGCACGTGCCATCTTTGCATCGGAGAAGTGTGCGTTGTGGTCCATGTAGATGCGCAGCATGCGTCGTAGATCCTGAGTCAGCGGGTCTCGGTCTCGATATACACGTGGAGAAATGCATTTTCAATGGATGCTTGGTCTGTTCTCCAGAAGGTTTGTCTCTCCATTTAAGTACGATTTGTTACTTATAAGGGCAGCTGTAAGGGCAGTCAAGAATGTGGCCCAAACGTACCCTTATAAAGGGGTGTGACTGTAGTGGGTTTCAAATTTTTGTGATATAATCGAACAAATTGGTAATTATGTAGGTTATTTTAAGATACCCTACCGTAATATTATTTATTATAGGGTAAATAATTCGTCAAAACAAACCTGCTTTCAAGGGCATCGACCATTCATACTGATAAAACCATCGAGCACCAATCTGCCCAGCGGACATGAACACTGCAGAGCAGCCCCCACAGCAGCATGAGCCTTCTCACGCGAGCCACAGCACCAGCAACAGCGGCAGTGGAGGGAAGAAGCGCAAGCCGACCAAGAAGATCCCCAAGCAGCACCGTGTGGGCAACTTCCGCAGGTCTGCGCTCGCAAGCGCCATCCGCGCCGGCTTGTGGTGTTCATTTCCAATACGCAGCACCTCTATGATCGCTGACTGACAGTTGCTGTTGTTGTTATGGGATGAACAGCTACTACACGTTCCGACTTGGACAGTCGCGCCAGGGCGAGCTGGAGGACGACCCGCGGCTGGCGGCGCTCGAGAAGGCGTGGTTCTACGGCAAGCGCGGGCTCGACATTGGCTGCAACTCCGGGGACCTCACGATCGCCATTGGTGCGTTGGTTGGACAGCAAAAGCCTGAACGGAGATTAAGCTCATGGAAACGTGTGTCTAATTGACGATGTTGTCTTGCGTACTGTATGTTGTGTAGCAAAGAAGATGGAGCCGGCGTACCTGCTCGGGATCGACGTGGACGCGCAGCTCGTGTCGCGCGCGCGCTCGAATCTCAAGGATCTCTTACAGCAGGAGCAGATCAAGAAGGCGTTCAACACGATCGCGCCAGCTTCTTTGGCAGCAACAGCAACAACAGTATCAACAGCAGCACTAGACGCTTCTGTTGCGACAATCTCGCCTGCGGACAAGGCGGAGAGCAGGCGCAATGACAGCACGAGCGACAAGACTAAGAGTGAGACTCAGGCAGCGGCCGCAGTATCGGACAATGGTGACAAGAGCACCAACAGTGCGGTGGGGACGTCGTCTCCATTTGCAACGGAAATGCCGCTCTCGTTCCGTCTGTGGAAGCCACCAGTGCAGGCGACGATGCAACTGCCAAAGGCGCTCGGCAAGGCCACATCAGGGTACGTCTCCCTTGCATTCCAATGTCTTTGCTCTCCTAACGCTTACCGGTATCTTTTGTATGGCTGACTGTATGTTGCTGCAGCACAAGCTTTCCTGCGAATGTTGTGTTCAAGCGCGAAGACATCGTCACGGACACGCACGCGGGCAAGGACTACGACTTCATCACATGGTGCGCTCGCTCTCGCCATTCCCTTCATCACATACAGTGGCTGTACATATCTGACTCTTCTTTGTATCGGTCTTGCAGCTTCAGCGTCACCAAGTGGATCCACCTGTTCCACGGCGACGACGGGATCAAGCGTGTGTTTGCACAGATCCACCGACTGCTCGCGCCCGGCGGCCGGTTCATCGTCGAGCCTCAGCCCTGGAAGTCGTACCACAAGCGCAAGTTCACGTCCGAGGTCACGACCGCCAACTACCAGAAGATCCAGCTGCGACCCAAGGACTTTCCCGCGTTCCTTGTCGAGACTGTCGGCTTTAAGAAGTGCACGTTCCTCCAGGTATGCCGCACATCGGCCAACGGCTTCCGACGCCCCGTGTACGTGGTCGAGAAGTGAGCTTAAGCTCTGGGTAAATTGGCTTACGATCAATAGTTAGAGAGGCACACAGGCAGGTCAGTGTACTCATACCGCTGTAATTACGGAGGGAGGCTGATGGATAGAAGGATTGACTCGTCTATTAGAGATGGCTCGCAAAGAAACAAATAGCTACCGTGCTGAGCTGGACTTGGTCTTGAGCTTGTGGGCTTGCTTCTGCTGCTCGCTTGTGAGTCATCTCCTTAGTCTCGAAAGCCGCCTCGTCTCTCTTGTGCTGTGATAATGTTAGGAGCAAGCTAACGCGTTAGCGCTCTTTTGTACGGTCAACACCAATGGCTCCATGTCAAAGGTTACCTTTTCGGAGGATTGCCGCTGCCTGTCCTCGCGGCCCACCGCCACCGCCCTGGCCGAGCGCTGGTATGGACCCTTTGTGCTTCTTCCAGAGCTTCACGCGCTTGAACATCGGCGCATGCTTTAACGTACACATCCACCAAAACACACAACAACAAGCCATTCGATGTGCGGTTAAAGAGAACAGACACAGTCCAAGAGGAGCGAACATGCATGACGATGGCCACAATATACAACAGCAGCAGCATGGAGAACATAGTGGGGAGGATATATATCGGGGAAGACGATGAACATGATCTGGCTGCCGCGCAGATAGACCTGCTCGACGTGCGTCGTGCTGCCGTTGAGCTCCGTGCGTACGGCGTCCTTGAGCACGCAGTTCATGTTGTCCTCGGTCTCGTCCAGGAAACCGCGGTACGTCTCGCCGGACTTGAGCTCGATGGACACGATCGTGCCCTCGCCGTCATGCAGCAGGATCGTCGGGATGCCCACGCCGCGCTTGCCCGTCACCGCCATCCTCGGTCTGTTGGCGTGCTTTTTGGATTGGATTTGGGCAAAGTGCGATAGAAAATAACAAAGGAATGGCGGGTTGCTCGCTTAAGTACGCCATCAGACATTTGCACCAATCAATCCCAGCAAGTAGTGCTCCAAGAAGACGCATGGGCGAAATGGCTTGTGGGCGCATGACTTGGGCTCATGCTGTGAGCGATAGTGCTGTGCGTACACACATAGCAACCGCACACGCAGAGTGTTGCATGGTGATCCATACATCTTAAGCTCGATCTAAGGACGGAGACAAACAGAGGCACTGGAACGGCCAATCTACCAAGACTTCCATGAGCCAAGTACCAGCAGATGCATGCCATGAGCTGGTGCTGTGACCGACAACAACTCAGCCTCCGGCATATACAGAGGCAGGCATGCTGCATTACATCATTCAGCACCAAAGGCATGAACCAACAAGAAGATGGATAAGAGAGAGGTCGGATTGCTGCTAAATATCGCACGTGTTGTATTGATGTACTTCTCGCGGTCCTACCAAACTACCAGCACCTGCGCAGCACGATTGATGAAGCCCAAGAGTGAGCAACACCAGCAGTGAAGTGCATGATAACGGCAGCTGAAAGACGAACCACGCGAGCGAGCACGACCGGAATGGAGATACCGCTTAACGGTACGACTTCTGGAAACGAGCGCGGGCCGAGCGACCACCGAACTTCTTGGCTTCCTTGCGACGCGGGTCAGCGACGAGAAGGGTACGGTCGTACGCGAGAAGGATGTCCTTGATCTCCTTCTTCGAGGCTTCGTCGACGTCTGTAGATGGCAGTAGCAAAAAAAAGCAAGTGACGTCAGATACTGGTATTCGAGCACAGCAGGAGACACATGCAGCACGTACACTTCTGGTAGTAGGCGACGAGGGCCTTGGCGATGGCCTGACGGATCGCGTAGATCTGCGCGGTGTGACCACCACCCTTCACGCGGATGCGGATGTCGACCTGTGTGTGAAGAGAGATGGCATGGCTGAGGGGTTAGGATCAGAGTGTTATGCCATGTGTGATTGCAAGCCCGTTGCGACAGCATGATATTTACACGACGGTAAATAGAGCATGCACACAGATTGTTTGGGAGGTGCGTTTGCTGGCCATGGGGTCCCGCGAGGGCCCGCCATGTCGTTTGGGTGTGGGGTGATTCGAGAGGCTGTCCGGGGAAGACGTGCCAATCGGGGTGTCGATCTCTCCGAGAGGCGCGGGCGTTACTGCTGCTGTTGCTGCTGGGGAAGCTGCCGAGGATGCCAATGTCGACAGCAAGCGCGCTCTTCACATGACCGCAGTCGCATTCCAAGTCGCTGCTCACTGTCGCTGGTCACGCACGCATGCACGCGAGCGCGGCCACGCAGCCACTGGAGGAGATCACTATTTACGCCGTCGATGTAGATACCACGCCGAAGCAACTTGATGGGGGCTGAGAAGTGAAGACGCAGGTGGGGATTCAACGTACGTTGGCGAAACGCTGCTGGCCGAGGAGGAGCACTGGCTCGTAGGTCTTGACGCGGAGCACTTCAGGCTCGACGAGCTCGATCGGCGTGCCGTTGATCTTGATGAGGCCGTTGCCGCGCTTGCAGTAAGCGACGGCGGTGGCGTTCTTCTTGCGGCCAAAGACCTGGACAGACTCAATCTTTCCTTCCATTTTTACTTCTTCGGTGCGAAAATGAGCAATGGCGCCGACCAAGTGAAAAGCGCCGCCCGCGCTTTCGATCGCCCGCCACTCGATGTCAGAGCCAACCAATCGCAGACAGAAAGTTATTTATTTTATGATAGTATAATACATGAAGGTTACTCTTTGTGAAAGAATCATAATATTTTATGTGCTTGAAAGAGCTCCATTTTTACCGCATTACGTAATATTCACATAAATTACAGACTGATGGGCTGTTGTGACCAAGATTGCGAAAGTTGATACCGACTGTGGGATAGAGAATGAAAGGTTCGGATGCCGCCCACCAGTGACTATCGGTGGCGGAGCTTCAAAAGCAGCAAGCAGGCAACGAACGACCGACAGACAGCAGCAGACGCCCTCTCCAGCGCCTCCTCCTCTCTCTCGCTTCACGCAACCCACAGACAAGACACAGAACCAACCAAGTAGATCAGCATGCGCCCTCTCACCGACGAAGAGCTCAAGACCGTGTTCGAGAAGATCAGCAAATAGTACGTTCATGTTGTTGTGACCATTCGATTGAGACGCTGACGAATGAGTGCAACACATGCTGACTGTGTATGCGCGCGCTCTCTCTTCATGACAATAACAGCATCGGCCGCAATGTGCAGCACCTGGTGACGCGTCCGGACGAGAAGTACTGCTTTCGCCTGCACGGCAACATCGTGTACTACTGCAGCGAGAAGCTCATGCGCCAGTCGACCAACATCGGGACGGACGAGCTCCTGAGCATCGGCACGGCCGTGGGCAAGCTCACCAAGACCAAGAAGTTCCACCTGCGCATCACATTCCTGGACTACCTCGCCCAGTACGCCAAGTACAAGGTCTGGATCAAGCCGAACTCGGAGATGTCGTTTCTCTACGGCAACAACGTCGTCAAGTCGGGCCTCGGCCGCATTACCGAGGGCACGCCGCAGTACGCCGGCGTGGTTGTCTACAGCATGAACGACATCCCGCTCGGCTTCGGCATCGCGGCGCAGGCCACGGAGCTTTGCAAAGACCTCGAGCCGACGGCCTACGTCGTGTTGCACCAGGCAGACATCGGCGAGTACCTCCGTGTCGAAGATGAAATGTTTTAAGAAGCGAGTTGTTAGAAAACAAGGACAACTGGGCAAGCAATGGTGTTGTGTGGTGGCAGCATTTCCCATTTCGTCCTCCATCATTTTTCATATATAATAGACTTATCCTCCTCGTTCTCTTCTTCTTTCTTGCTCTTGGACAAAATGCATGGACTCATTGGTCTCTGCGTTCTATTGAAAAGTGGTGCTCTTGCTACCATTGCGACTTAGTTGTCCAGCATCATCGTCGTGAGCGTGCTGTGGATCTTCTCATAAGACGCGAACACGATCGCGCCGGTCGGGATGACCTTGAGCAGGTTCGGCACGAGGCCCTTGAACAGACCCGTGTAGCCTTCGTGGCGCACAATCTTCGTCGCGCAGTCCCACGTGCCACTGTAGCGCAGCGCCGACTCGCCTCCCTGCTGCAGACGCGCCTTGATGACTTGATATGGGTACGTCGCAGTGGACGCAAACGCCTGCGAGATGGCGCCCATCGCGAGCGTTGGCACGACGTCCATCTCGGGGCCAAAGTGCTTCTGGTACGCGCTCTTCACGGTCTCGTACGCGACAAACTGGGAGCAGTACGTGCATGAATGAATGAGTCAGTTGAGCTTGTTCAATGCATCACAATGCAAATGACGAGCTCATATACTCGTACCTTGAAAGCACCGTGTGTTGTGAGGAAAAGAGCGGGGATGACACCCTTGTACAGCGCGAGCACGCCTTCCTCCGCCACAATTCTTCGGAACGCGTCTGCCAATCCACGCAATGAACACAATGACATTAGCATCTGCATCAGAACGACAGTGATATACACATTGCAAGAACATGATGATGTACCTGAGATGCCTCGGTACGGCAGGTTCTTGGCGAGCTTTGCAGCAGCGTCTTTGCCGGACGACACGGTGGAGTGCTTGTGCTGGACGTTCGTCTGCACCTGCATGCGCACCTTGATAAGCCAGATTGGGTTCGTGATCGGCACGCAGATGATTCCGGCTTCAAGCGCCGAGAAGAAGTACTGCCACGAGCCCTGGATGACACCGGTGTCTGTCAGCCGCGCATAGCGTTCCTTTGCGTTCTGGTAGAAGAACATGTACAGCCCCCACGAGAGCGCCGAGCCGTAGAGCGCTGGGCTCATGCCGCGGAACAAAGAGCGCACGCCTTCCTCTGCGACAATCGTGCGGAACGCATGGCCGATCGTGTGGTAGCGCCGCGCAGACAGCTCGTGCACCTGGTAGCGCACTTTGACGAGGTCGAGCGGGTACAGCAGCGCCGTGGAGATGGCGCCGGCGCCAAGCCCCGACGTGGTCTGGATCACGCTCTTCCACTGCGTCTCGGAGAGCAGATCCTTCATAAGTGCTGTGCTCATTGAGGGCAAGCGATGGATTGAGACAGGCAGATAGATAGATAGAGAGAGAAAAGCTCGAGCCACGCGCGTACACAACGGACTCTTCCTTCTCAGACCTTCTTGCTCAATGCTTTTCACGCCACCACCAGCTCGTTTCATGAACGATTGCTTGCTGCTCCTGTAGAGAGATATTTTTTGTTTGACACGATAGCGTGATCAGCTCTTGCAGAGAGATGACACAAATAAATCCCTCTTCAACAGCATATTGTAGCTGATCATGATAAAATAGAGGTAATGCGGAATTGATCCATTTCCGCATTTTGCGCCAAGTTGAAGTGAACGAGCAAGAACGATGCGCGGCGTAGCAGGCGGCGATAAGCGCAGCGCGCTCTTCGTACAGAGCAACTTGGAGCTGCTGGGCTTCGGCAGCCACAGGGACGCGCTGGTGCAGACCGTCAAGGAGCTCTTCGAGAACGGTGCGCTTTCTATTTGTTAGTTTCTGTGGCGTGACGACTGCAAACGAATCGACTCACTCTTGTGCAACATGTGGATGTGTGCTGTCTGCTCTAATAGCGCTGGATGCGACGCAGCTCAGCTCGCCCTCTTCGTCTTGGGATGACGCGGCAGTGGAGATGCTGCGGATCCACGTTCGTGGAAATTTCGAGTCTGGGTTGGTCGACATTGTCTGCGCAGACACGGGATCCGGCATTCGCACGCATCAACTGAAACAGTTGTGCTGCGGGATGTTCGAGACCACGAAGGGAAAAGCAGCTCGCCGCGGAGCCAAGACAAGCGGGAAATACGGTTCGCTTCCATTTGCTGCCATACCATCAATGGTTAGTTTCGATTTGTGAACGTGCACTCACAAATCGTGATCTGCAGGAGTTGGTCTGAAAGCTGCAGTGCTGTACAGCCAGCAACACATTGATCGAGCATGTCTGAAGATCGTCACAACATCCAGCTCGTCAGAGATCTTGTATGTGCAATTGCGCATTGATCCAGCATCGGAAGAGCCCGCAGTGGTGAAGCGACTCACCCATTTCGTGGTCGACGAAGCGCATCAGCAGTTTTCTGGGACCGAGATGCGCATTTCCCTTCCGTGTCCGAGTTCCAGCATCGAGATCGAGCAAGCAGCAGACACGTTGGCGCTGTACTTCCAGACAGCTCGGTACACGCTTCCTCCGTTCTTGGGAGTGGAGTTCTGCTTTGATGTGGACGATGTGAGCACGCGCGTTGATTGCGCGCACGTTGAAGAGCCGATCGATCGCTTCACGACCGACCTTGGCGCAAACATCGACGATATTGTGTACGTTCACAACAGCAAGAAGAACTTCTTTATCAACTGCATGGCGCTGATGCCAGGCGGCAAGGAGCTCCAACAGCAAGGAGACATTGAGATCTGCGTCTTGCGGTTCGCGAACCACGTGCCGCTGATCAACGCGGACGACATCACTCTCTGTGGCATCACGAAAGGAGTTTTGAACAAGCACCCATGGAAGAAATTTGGGCTCCAGTGTCACACGACTTCCACTCACCTCGTCAACCAGTTGATTGCATCTCCACTTCGACCACCAAAGTCCAGCCAAGACGAAGAATCCAAGCGTCAGCTTGTGATCGCCATTGACGTCTGCTCGAGCAATGGCAGTGCCCTGAAGTACGGCTGCTTGAAAAAAAGCACACTCGACCAGTGCTACAGCGACGCCGTCCGTTTCTGCTGTCAGTCCGTCTTGCAGCAACTCGTGGATGAAGGCTTTTTGCGGACGCCCCAGCAATGCCGTGACGATGATCTGATCACGAATTTCGCACCGCTGATCGCCAATGCAGTCGTGAACATCGCAAAGCACGCGATACTCGCACCATTGAACGCATCACCCCACTCCAGTGAGGGTAGAGGCGTTCTCCAAGTACACGAAGGCAACCGGATCGATGTGGAAGAGGTTACGCAGCACCTTCAGCGGCTTTTGCGGACCGACATCGGTATTTGACGATCAGGTGAGGAACATATACAGGAAATTGGTTTTTCACCAGGAATGTTAACTTCATTTACACTCGTGCTTGCGACAGCATTTCCTTGCCAAAGTCAAGTCACATGGGCTTTGGAAAGCCACTTGAACTGAAAACTGAAGTCAGTCGGAGATTCAGAGGAATCACAACAACTTCGTTTTGGTCACTCAAGCCGAGGCCCCGAAGCAGACGCTAGGACATCGACAGTATTTTCTCTGACGTACCCGAGTGAAAGAGGTATATCTGGACGACAATCACGACGCAAAGCGAAGACTTGGACTGCGTCATCGACCACTGCGTCTTCAGCAACTACGTGAGTTGGCGCGTCGTGGAGATGCCCAGCTTCCTCGTCATAATGAATCCTAGTGCGACGAACGAAAGACCTCGAGCGCCGCGTGCAGGAGCCCATTCATCACATTGCTAGAGTTGAGACTGCGACATCTCAGCAAACTGAGGGTAGAACGCGCGGTTTGGCAGGTAAAAGACGACGAGCAGGTAGAGAATTGAGGCAGCAGACAGTGGAGCAGCCAACAACAAACAACGGATCAGGTCACACTGTCAGCGTGACCATACCAGACAGAGCTCCAGTAATTCGTTCGACGGTACATACTGTAAACCACCGGCGTCGCCACCTCCGTGTACTCGATGAGCACGGCGTACTCGGCCATGTAGAGCACTTTCCCGACGTTTTGGACAAGCTGCAGGCGCTCCAAGCTGTTCAGCCCAAACTTGAGCGAGATGGCCGCTTCGTCTTGCTGGACAGGTCCAGTATTGCGCACTGTTGCCGACGCCGCGGTGTTCTCAGGATCGTGTCCACTCTGCGCGTGGTTGCTTAATGCAACAGCCACTCTCGCCGATGCAAACGGCACCACTGGGAAACGATGCGCTGCGCCGGAGATGTTACTCCCATGACGTCTTTCCTCGGCCTGGCTTTCCAGCAAGTACTTACGATATCGCCTGCAAGCTTCGGCGGCGAGCAACGTTACTGTCTTCCTCGATGACCTTGAGCGCAGTTTCAACTACATTCATCCGACGTTGTGCCTCACGAACTGGTATTTTGATCAGCAGCGCGGACAAGGCTTTCATGGCGTGTAATGCCAGGCACGCTTGCACGAAGTCAACCAGCGAGCGCCGCGGAAGTCATGACCGACGTTGAGCGCTGCATGCACATCGCTACAAAGAGCGCATTAAAGATCTCGATGTTGAAGATCACGAACTCGGGTTTCACGACGTGCATGTCAGCCATAAAATAGCTGATGATGTTCTTGACTGCGATTATGATGAACGGGAGCGACAGCACGAACGCAGCCTGGTTCCTAGGGCTCAGCGACGCAAATACGTACATGCACATGGGGTAGATCGTCACCAGCAGTATCTGATCGATGACGATGGCCAAGTGGCTCTTGACATTCGTCCAGATCTGCGCATTGCCTCGGACGATGCGCCCGCAGAAGTACATGAAGCCAAGCACAATGCGAAGGAGCCAGACGGGGGACGTCATCTGGTACAAGAACGGCACTGGGTACCCGATCGACGCGCTAGCGCGATGCTCGCCGCAACGGAAACTGTCGAGCTCACGAGCGACATAATCAGGATTTTCTTCAGGTCGAGCTGGAGCACTGGAACGGTAGCCTGAAGCTGCGCTATCTCCGTGACCGAGACCACGATGAAGGCGCAGAATACTCGGATTCAAAATGGGAGCTCGCCGCAACGCCTTTCTCGGGTGCCTTGAGCTCAATGCAGTCGAGAAATGCAACCAGCACCAAGCAAGGCACTGGTGTGACGAAGAAGATCAGTGCGTTCACCCATGTACTGCTCTCGCTCATGTGGGTCCCTATTTCCTGGAGCCGCTGCAGCGAGTACTGACCGTGGCACTCGACTTGACTTCGCTCCCACGCGGCCACAATGCGCTGGAGGTACGCCATCGTCGAGAGTATGAAGGTGGATGGTCACTTTCGACACAACTGGGCGCTCAGTGCTTGACGACTGGAGCAGGTTTTGGCTGGCACTCGGACGAGTTTGCTCAAGAGTGTTGTTTCTAGTATCGCTCGCAGTGCACTGACAGTAAACGCTATACAACCAACTTTCGGGTGCTCGTCTTTCGCCACACTCGCCAGCGTAGCGAGTGCTGGCTCCGTCTGACGACCTACATGTAGTAATAGTAGCTTCGCTATTCCGAGATGCCTAACTATTCATCATGTTGCCACTCACACTCTCGTGCTCATTCGCGAAATAGCCACCGATCTAACATCACCATCTCAGTTCCTGTCCCTATCAGTGCGTGCTACTCGGGTCGCGCATGAGCTGCTGGGATGTGCGGGCTATCGACCGAAGCCATCGTACTTATAGTATCCCAAGTCATTGCGGTCCGTGCTTGACAAAATTTCTTGACACGGGGGTTCTACAACATGTTTGCGATTTGAGTCGCGACGTGCGCATCGAGAAGTCGCAATGACGATGCGATCGCAGAGTGAGTGCTCTCGTGTCACTGTCGAGAGCGCTCCTCATTTTGCTGTACGACTTTGTCTACGAAACGCAAAGCACAATGTATGTCCTTGCAACATGGTCAGCTGTTCACTCGGTCTCATTCGGCTTGTTCAACAGAGATCAAGCCTACGATCATCTTGATGCTTTAAAAGAGATACCCTTTCTAAAATGATGTGATCATTGATTTTGAGATCGCTTTGAAGAGGGTTTTCAGAGGTGCCGTCCAGTGGTGGATGCCGCATGCAGAAGCAATAGAAGAACATCAGGAACGCAAGCATGTCGGCCATTGGAGCGCTTCGTCAGCTGGAGAAGGAGAAGAACAAGGACCCGAGCAAGGGCGGCTTCAAGGTGCGCTTGCGTCTGTGCTTGTGTGTCGATGGCTGTGTGGTGCTGCTGCTGTCGTGCCTGTGCTTCGACGTGAAGGACAGCGACGACCGCGCCTGCGCTCGCTGCTTAACGCCACAAGGACACGGCGCGCCCCCTCTTTCGTCTTGTAGCAATTGGCTGACGATATGGTGGTGTTGACTTTGTCTGTTGCTGTTTGCTACTCACAGGCCATGTTCGCGAACCTGCCGTCGCGCATTCGCCAGTCGGGACCAGTCAAGAGCGGCCTCTCCTTCGCTAAGGCAGTACGTGCGGAGCTTTCGTGTTTGCTGCTGGAGATCGAGTGTGCACTTGTGGTCCATAGAGACACTAACGTTGTGCTGGCGCCTTTTCTGAATGCGATAGTCGTGGGGCAAGTCGTCGCGATGGATTTGGATCTTCTCCACCACCATGCTGATCACGCTTGTGCCTCTGAGCATTGAGGTAAGTGGTGACCTTGCCAATCTTCTCCATGTGCCTATGTATCGTATGGAAACCTCATTGTTGCTCCATTGATTTGCACTGTAGCTCCTTCGCGAAGAGCAGACGAACGAAATCGTGAAGGAACTGCTCGGCAAGGGCTTCACGTACAACCAGATCCAGGGCATGGGCTACTCCGTGTCTGCACCGCAGAGCACACTCGCTGGCGCCGAGGGTTCGGCCCAGTAAGCCTGGAGCGTGAAGCTACGAAGCTACACACAAGTGACGGATACCACGCGCAGCAGAGAGATGCTAATGAACGCGAACGCAGAGGCAAAGGCGACGCGCTCGAGTCAATGAAGCGTGAATTTGGGTGAGCGACGAGATCCTTGTTGTTATTCGTTCGCGCATCGCACTTTGTGACGAAAGCAATAGATATGATATTTGGTTCACAACGCTCCACGCAACACGAGATCAATGCCTGTCTGCGTGGTAACAAATGCATTTTGCCACGCGTATCTACTGCTTGCATGTTGCTCTCTCTATTCTCGCTTCTTCTTCTGGTTCTTGGATCGGATCATCACGAGCCCGACGAAGGTCGCGGCGCCGCTAAAAACCAGCACGACGAGCGCAGCCGGGATCGCGATCGCGTAGTGGTACGGCAGGAAGAAGCGCTGGATCACGTGGTCGGCGTCGATGAACGGCTACACCCACCACACAAACATGTTCGCATGCATTAACGTCAGCTTCGTCTGTCGTCACACAGGATGGCACGCATTCCTCTCATCTGTGACGCACCGTGACGATCACCCACGTGGTGTAGTACACATAGACGACGATGCTGATGAGCAGCAGCGCGAGTCCCACAACTTTGTCTGACGCACCCTAGTGAACACGTTCAGATCGAGAGTGTTGAAGTCAGCAGCGATCATCAAAGAGCACATCGAGCGCTGTGGTGGAGGATAGGGCAGCGCATGCGTAAGAGGCGCTGGCATGGAAGTCGTCATTAGCGCCAGCGTGTCGCCAGGATGAGCCCCTCACACACGGACACGCACACAAGCAGCAGGAAGTGCTGCCACGTTACCATTTTCGCAGCTCTCAAGTGCTCAATTGCCTAGATCAAGCACACAGACTGGAAATCAGTCCCAAATTAGGACGGTTGGTTTGATTTGGTGTGCAGCACATAAATCAGGGCACAGTAGGCATCACAATCACACCAAGCGACAACTGTAGGACATCATTTCGAAAGGACACACGATGCAGCATTGCGAATGGATACCCTCCAAATGGCATGAGCAGCTGGGGGCCCTTCTACTCTCCTACTTGTTGTGAGCACTACTGGCAAACTCTCAAAGCTCGTCCAGTGAGCGGTGATCTCTGTCCAGTTGTTGAAGCGAGCTCTCTCTCGCCAGACTAGACTCGGGTCAAACACGAGAGGTTCGAAATCATTTGGTCAGCCTAGCACTTGTGTGGCTCTCGATAGGCGATGTTTCTACTCAGCGTTCTTCAGAATCAAATCGGAATCAACGGATTCTGCGATACTGTGAACTTGGTCAGCTCGGATCACAGCGACATTCGCTAGTCATATCTTGCGTAGGTTGCGAGGAGCTACAGTACGAGGGGAAGCTCGCGTTTCTTTCGGTATCATTTTAACAGCGTGGCTTTCTCGTTGAGTGCGAGTTCTTGTCCACAAACTCTCTCTTGAAGATCAGAAAGCGTGCGATTTCAAACTTTTTCGCGAGGCAGCAACGACCAGAGAAGCAATACACCGAAGCTCAGGAACAGCCAGAGAAGAGATCGAAGCCGCCACTAAGACAAACTGGTCTCTCTTCTTCACGAGCGTCGATCATCATTCGCAAATCTACCGGCTCCCACACAACTCACCAACAAGCACACCAGCCCCGCGCTACATAGCCAAGAACCTCGCACGATGGTCTCCACCAAATTCGCCACTCTCATCACAGCGTTCGGCATCGTCGCTGTCTGCAGCAAGTCGAGCGAAGGCGCGATCAACAACCGCAACTTGCGATCGCAAGACTCGACTGAGCGTAAGCTCGAGTCCTAGCTCCACTACGTCTCGACGACGCCCGAGTCGTCGACTGAGGTGCCTGCCACTCTTTAAGTGTCCATGTTGGAGACGTGTGCTCCTCTGGAGTCAACGACGTCCACCAACGTAACTATAGGTACGAGCGAATCGTCGGGAGCAAGTGCTTCTCATCCTGCTTCCTTACATTGACCTGCGTAGCAAGCGGTCTCCATTCTGCTGCTGTAGTGCCATCTCGACCTAATGTCATTATTTCTAATCACATCTTCAAATGAAAAAGGACATTTTTCTTCACTCGTATGCTCTGTCACTTGGTCCACGCAGGCTAAGCTCAGATCCCTAAAGCGCTTACTCGGAGACGCACATTTCCACACCCAGCGAGCGCACAGTGTTGCTGAACAGAAAGACAGGGAGACAGGCGTAGAAGGCCTCCACAGTCCATTTATTACGGTCAAATGATAGCAATCGCCTGCCTTGCTGTGGGATAAGGCGGTAGGCATGAGCACAATAGTGTACTGCAACAGTAGCATGTTCCGAGCTAGAAGTACTGTCGTGTGAACTGGAGCGAAAGTGATTATAACCCGTTATAACCCATCATGAGATCTGGTGGGATCTTTCTCGAGAAATATATTGAACAATGGTGTACAGTAGCTATTGTACCTCGACTCATGGCGGCGTAGAAGGGCACAGACTGAGCGAGTACTCCGAAGCGTATTATGACAAACTGCAGCTTGGGCTCACAGTAGCGACATCCACGGTTCTTCATCGAGTCGTTGGGTGTGTTGTTGCAGCGTGGTGAGCCGGAACCAAGTTGAGGACGCCTGATCTCATGATGGGAGTCTCTTCTGGCAATGGCGCGATACACGATAAAGACCAAGGCAAACGCCCGGTGGGTAGAGCAAACTGTCGCACGAGTGCGTGCTTTGTGTGACGTGTGGTCGCAACGAGACTTCAGACGAGGCATGATGCGTACGAGTCTGGCAGTTAGTTGTCATTGAACGGCTTCCCGTGAATACCTCACATCGGTGCTCAACATTGTTGAACGGTTGCCTTTCAGACCGTTACCAGAAGTTCTAAGCTGATTCTTTTCAGAACATGAGTTGTTCTGCAAATGTCAGCGCGGTGGCCAAAAGTCTCATTGCGCAGCTGCCCCCGGCCAACGTGACCACAACTCCTGTGAGCTGAATGCTGCCATACACCCGGTTCGCGCGCGGCGCAGTTGCCAACTAATCGAAACCGTCACCTGGGGGCACGATGAGCCGATTTGGACGCCAGCTCAAGTCGACAGGAGGCGGGACCGACCTCAGTACTGGAGTTACTTCCGTACCACACGAAATCTGGCACAGTAGGTCGAATATGACACCAAACGGCACCTGGCGACGTCTTCCAAAGGTCATTCATCTCAGATGGACTCTTCGATTGATGCGACCGGCGCTCACACGCCCACATGATACAACCACATGGAATTTTAGTTTCTCCACAACAAACAAACGCTCGAAACTCGTCGAGTGGTTGACGCGGCGGATGACTAATTTCCTTACTGACTGGCGTCTCTCAACCGCAGTCTGGCGAGACACGAGCGTTTCAAAATGCTTTCGGCGATTGAGTGGCTACCGATAAACGATTTTCACTCAACACGTTCTACAAAACAACCAACGCATGCTGTGATCTGCAGTATTGTAGTGCGATCTTGGTGCTTGCGGTCCCCGTACAGTAGCAGTGAAACGCCTCAGTCTGAGATCTCCATCTGTCGCTCTCCGCAATCGACGCAAGCCTAATGAAACGCGTGTTGCTTTGGGTCTCTGAACTACACTCGAATTACAAGCGTGTAGCGATTTCACTGAAACCGACGATGCGACAATCCACAAACTCCACCTTTGTTGTTGCAACTAGAGGAGGAAGGCATTGAGGCCGCTGAGGCCGACTGACGGTCTCACTTCTTTGCAAGCGGTTCACTTCATTCGGAAATCTATCGGCTGTCGCACAACCCACTATCCAGTAGAAGGTCTCCAGTCAAGACACACGCCGCAAGATGGTCGCCACCAAGTTCGCGTACCTCGTCGCCATGTTTAGCATCGCTGCGATGAACGCGACATCCGAGCCTTCAACTGAACGCGTGCTCGAGTCCCAGATCCACTTCTTCTCGACGACATCCGAGCTGTCGCCCAAACCCACAAGTCAGCCCCCTACCACGCTCTGAGTGTCCGCGATGGAAACTCTGGTAAAGCCTTAGGAGGCACACTCGTGGCTACCAATCCAGCCACAGGCACGCCGGAAACAAGTATTACTCTATCTGCATCCTCACTCGTCTGACGTCACAGCGCGCTTTCGCATTACTGCATTAGTGCCTTCTCTTCTCAGAATCGACATTTCTAGTCACTTTATCCAATAAAACAAAACCTTTTTCCTTCGCTTGTGTGCATTATCGCATAACCCACTACCCCGCAGGATCATTTCACATGACCCACCAAAGGAAATCCTCGAGATGACGTACTTACCACACCTTATTGATCGCTTTAGAGCTAAACTTGTAGGCAGATCTGCTCTTCCACTGCGATCCTTTGACGATTAAGACTCAGTTGCAATCGTTTGTTAGTGAGAAAGCCAAAGTGAGACGCATGGGAGGATGAATGCACAACTGAAAGAAGTGACTCTGCTCACGAGAAGTACCGTAGTGGGCACTGAGGTGAAGATCAATTAAAACCCTTATAACCCAGATAGAAGCTGGTGCTCCGTTTTTTCGAGACCGGTAAAGCACTACAACACGCGAGATCCCGAGTCTCTTCTGGCAAGAAAATCAACACTAATATCCTCTTGGGCGGCAGCGAAGCATCAACGACACACACGAGCTCTCATCGTGGCGACACAACCTGCCGCATGAGCGCTTCTGGCGGTGCATGACCACAAGACTTCAATAATTCTCAGACGAGCCTACTCCGAGACCGCGCAGGCAGTCTCCCTGTTTTGATTAGGAGCACTGTACGCAAGTGCCTGAAAACCTTGACCTCACTGAACTAAGTCAAGTCCGTCAATGCTATTGACTACAATAGCTATAGAATAACCTTTGGAGGCCCAAAGTTTTCAAAAGCCAGCCCCATGTCAGGCACAGCCAGGGGGCCTCGAGATGACAGATGATGCACCTAGAACATTAGACTTTAGTCAGCCAGTCTACATTAACACTTCTCTCTCTCTCCACTCTCTCATCCTGAAACTCTCTCATTCGCAAATCTGCCAGCTTCCACACACACCAATAGCCCAGCAAGCAGTCCGTGCCACCAGCATATCAGCTCAAGCCAAGCAACATGGTCTCCCTCAAGTTCGCCGCTCTCATTGCCATGCTCAGTGCTGTCGTCGCAGCGAGCACGAGCTCAGATACCCACCGCAACCTGCGCGCTGAAGAGCGACATTCACTTCTTCTCGGCAGCACCCGAGCTATCAACCGAGACAACCGCGGACATGCCCGACATCCATTTCTTCTCCACGACGCCTTAAAGGACGTATATACAATGTCGTTTATAAGAGAGACTCTAGCTTACACTCCATCCATCATCGTGACAATCATTCCATGCGTGTCAAAAAGGAACGTTACAAACAGCAATCTGCTGCACCACAGTGCACGTCAAAAAGTTAAGGACAGCAAAAACAAAGTGAATTATGTGGATTTTTTTCGAGTTTTGTGTTTGCGGACGAGATTTTTTAGTATGTTAGAGAACGTCATTAGAACACTCTTGTGGTGAAATCGCAGCTCGATTTGACTTCTTAGAGCCACATGAATGGCATATATAAGTTTATAAAGGGCGACAAAATGATAGGGACAGCGCAAGATTCAGCCATTTGGGGGGCGAATGCGTGATGTTTATTGCTCGTAAAGCATTACACCGACTGCCTAATAAGCAAT